>JACXGJ010001883.1:0-74595 GCA_016801105.1 Esox niger
GCCTGCATCTGGAAGCAACCGGTTCAGACGGTAAAAGTAGCATGTGTTATGTCTTACCGCCTGCACCCCTTGTGACTTACCGCCTGCATCTGTGGAAGCAATGGGTTCAAACGGTAAGAGATGTAGCACGTGTTACTTCTTACCGCCTGCATCTGTGGAAGCAACAGGTTTAGACGGTAAAAGTAGCACGTGTTACGTCTTACCGCCTGCATCTGTGGAAGCAACGGGTTGAGACGCTAAGAGAAGTAGCACGTGTTACGACTTACCGCCTGCATCTGTGGAAGCAACGGGTTGAGACGGTAAGAGATGTAACACATGTTATGTCTTACCGCCTGCATCTGGAAGCAACAGGTTCAGACGGTAAGTAACACGTGTTACGTCTTACCGCCTGCATCTGCGGAAGCAACAGGTGCAGGCGGTAAGATCACCTGTTACGTTTCTTACCGCCTGCGTCTGAAATGAGACAACAGGTACAGGCAGTAAGAGAAGTATGTTATGTAAGAGACATAAGCACGTGTTTTACAACTCTTACCGTCTGTACCTCTTGTTACTTACAGCCTACATCTGTGAAAGCAACAGGTTCAGGCGGTAAGAGAAGTAGCATCTGTGTGTTACATCTCTTACAGCCTGTACCTCGTGACTTACTGCCTGCATCTGGAGAGGCAACTGGGACAGGCGGTATGAAAAGTAGAATGTGTGTTATGTCTTACCGCCTGTATCTCGACTTACCACCTGCATCTCTGGAGCCGCAATATGTGCAGGCGGCAAGGGAAATAGCGTTGGTGGGAGTTATCTTATTACATGTACTTCTTGACCACCTGCATCATAGGACAGATGCAACAGGTGTTGGGGGTAAGAGAAGTAATATCTGTGTTACATCTCTTAACGCCGGTACCTCTAGCAACGTAACAGGTTACCTCTCTAACCACAGATACAAGTGGTACGACATGTAACAGGTAAAGACGGTAAGAGATGTAACTGATACAGGCTGTAAGAAACAAGGTACAGGCACAGTTTGTTCCTGTTACACCTTAACCTCAGATGTTACTGTACCCGTTACATCTATCGTCTGAGGATACTGTGCATGTTATGCAAGGTAATGGAGATAGACATAGTGAACATCATTGATTTTTATTCTCTGGCATTCTTGCATCTTGGAACAAAGATTTAAAAAAAAAAAAACATTCACCACAATCTGAATAATGGATTGAATATTGAAACCTAACAGTATAATAGAAGCTGAGGCTGTGAATATTTTTACCGGTTGTCACAAACGCTGGATTTCTGGGTCATATTGAATAGAACAGGAAACGTTGAATCCAGGTAGTGACTCCGTTTCAGCCGTTCCTCTGTCTGGGGCCAGATTAATACAACCTTAATGTCTGTGTCCAGGAGCAGGACAGCCTTCTGAGCAAATGGCAGAGCCACTCACTGGAAAACCTGATCGAGCTGCACAACAAGGCCCCCGTGTGGAACGATGACACCCAGTCCTACGTGCTTAACTTCCACGGCCGCGTAACACAGGCCTCTGTCAAAAACTTTCAGATCGTCCACGACAACGATCGTAAGTGAATCAGCATGTGCTTGTATTTTGTATGGGTGTAAACAAGTAGAATTATCTGCATTTATCGACAAATTAATCAACATTTTGGTAAACACACACACACACACACACACGATTGACTTATTAGGCAGCCGTAATGAGTTATTTCTTATAGACTAAACAAATCTGGCTAACGGCCAAGTACAGCAAATTTTCACAGCTTGCAAAAACATACCTGTGCATCCCGGAAACATGGAACGCCTCGCTAGGTTTGTTTGATGTAATGCAGACTGTGACATAAGGAATTAGACAGTGACAATATGTCATGCACATCCCTAGTATCTCGCTCCTCTTCACTCCTTATCTTCTGCTCTTGGTAGAAAATTCCACATTAGTGAATGTTCTCTTCTCTCCCTGTAGCAGACTACATCGTGATGCAGTTTGGCCGAGTGGCCGAGGACGTGTTCACATTGGACTACAACTACCCCATGTGTGCCCTGCAAGCGTTTGCCATTGGTCTGTCCAGCTTTGACAGCAAACTGGCCTGCGAGTGACCAAGCACATCATCACCATATGCTTTCATTACCATTTCAACTCCCTCTCCGTCCCCCTTCAGAAAAGTTTGACCCCGCCCTCCCACAAAACCCTTCAAGCTTGGCTTCCACAACAGTCAGCTCAGTCTGTCACTATGGAAATAAATCATTAACTCTGACCTCTCAGCCCTAAGTGGTAAACCAATCACAGCACCTGAGGAAACCTGACTTGAAGAACAGTTGAGGAGAGTGAAAGAGGATGAGAGCAATGGATTTTTCACTTATCAGAAGAAAAATGTAAATACTATCACCATTGGAAATTACGTCACATTACGATGCCTTTGTTTTTATTTGTAATGATTTGTATAGCTTTTTGTCATTAGTTGTTTTATTATATTTGAGCTGAAAGAAGGGAAAAAATTACTGACAAGCCCTTGAGCAAGCCACTTAACCCTAATTACTCACATACATCACGCAGGATAAATAAAAACATTAATGTTAAATATTAATGGTGTGTACTGAAAAGGGAAAAGGTTTCCAGACATCATAAAGGAGACTAGAATTAGCACTCCCTGTAGAGACAGGACCTGTAACAGACCTGAGCCCGGATTCCCAACGCACGAAGATGATAAGATGCACGTAAGTGCCACGTTATTTTCAGTGCGTTTGCCGAAGCATCGTTACTTAAATGACACTTAACGTCTCTCATTAATTAACGAGTGCGCCGTACCCTTCGTTATTCCATCATAACAGGTACTTTACTGTTTTTGGTGAAATAGCGCCTCCCTCAACATGCAAGGAATGATCCCGAACACTTAATACCAAGGCAATAGAAAGAATAAAATAAAGTATTTATTTAGACTAATTAATTGTGAAAACGTATAGGTGTGTAACAAATGCGTCAGTGGGTGACATCATATAAATATAACTGAATGCAATTAATCAACTGAGGAAAAAGAAATGCATGTAAAAAAAGAAATAATGAATAAAGTATTTAAAGCTATCCGTTCACGAGTCTGAAACCCCACTATGTACTAGTACTGTCTGAGGGATAGGTGCCACAACCTCGTCAAAAAAGACCTTGTCTCTTGCGTTCCATTTCGATTTCATCGCCAGCGATATTATGTTTCTGATAAGTAATCAAGCTATATCGAAATACAATGAATAGGCTATTTTTCAAAACTTATGCATGCCTATTTCCATTCCAAACCAGAAAAAGTGCCTAATTCCATTCCAAACGGCCATAACGTGGTGCTTACAATTTATAATGCATCGTTCTTGGGAAACCAGGCCCTGGTCACAGGAAGGCACTGTCTTAAATTACATTTTCATCTTTGATAGACCTTTATTTCGAATATTTCAAGATGCTTTTAATGTAGTCTTGTCATTGTACTCCTGTTTTTTTACCAACTGTGAAAAATGCATAGTTTAGAATCAATGTACTCAATGCATTTAAATGGTTACGTAACATTTGTTTCCAGATATTTTGCTCCATAAACATTTTCAGTCATTAGGACAGTCATTTCAAGGGTTTCATCCCAAACTTTTCATATCACATTTTTTGTCTTTATACTGAAAAACATTGAGATCATGCATTTCCATCCAATTTGTCCTCGTCTATTTTTTGAATGACATATTTGCTAATATGTAAAGAAGCGCTCTGAGAAGTTTGGAAACCAAACACTTAAATGCAATTCGTTCTTGTTTTTGTGAAATTGTTATTCCTTTTTTCTACTTGCAACTTTGATGTCTTAACTCCATGTCAATGTAAAACTTCATGGTAAAGTCATTTGAGTTGCTCTGCAATCACGATGAAGGGATATTTTTAAGTCTTATGTAAGTTTTGCCTTGTTTGCATATTTTTAAATATCATGATATTAAACTTAGTCATTTTAAAGTGTGGAATATAAGAGACCTGAATCCAAAAATAGCATTGCAATATACAGTTAAGATTCAGACAGCTGTTGCCCTGTAATCAATATCTACTTTATATTTACCCATTTTACATGACAGCAGATTGAACACTACATTTTCTATGTACTTTATGTCAACATTTTACTCTGGGGGAGACTACACCTTTACTGTACTGTGACTTGGTAAAAAAAAAAAATCAAATCTGTGAAAAATATTAGAGGCAAATGATTATTCAGTAGAACAGAAAAAATCAGAACTATTTTTTGACTATTTTCGTATAAGCACTTAGTTGCAAATTAAAACATTAAAATGTTATTGTAATGAGTGGAACAGTATTTTACACAGATTGGAATGATCTTGCACCAAGAAAATGTCACATTTGAAAACTTGGATTGTAGTGTTACAGAGACAGGATTGCATTTGTTGTTATTGGAGTGGTAGTGACATTCCTGTGGAACT
The DNA here is from genome assembly GCA_016801105.1 of Esox niger. Lineage (NCBI taxonomy): Eukaryota > Metazoa > Chordata > Actinopteri > Esociformes > Esocidae > Esox > Esox niger. The sequence goes on from JACXGJ010001883.1 coordinate 4,450, forward strand.
TGCAAGATGTTGTACTCCTGTCCAAACATTTTAAAGTACTGATAATGTAACAGTGGAAGGAAAGGATGTTAATGTCCCTGATGTGATAAGGTTTGAAAGAGGGATGGGTTTGTACAAAATATAAAGACAAACACAGAATATTACTTTTACAAAAATATAATTCCAAGTAAATTGCTTTAAATTCATAACTTCATTTGACATTTCAGAACTAAGACTGTATATAGAATAAAAAGTTATTGCAAAGTAAATTTTACTCTTGTTTGTTTTTAAAGTAATCAAGCAAGTACCAGAGATGTTAGAGGAAAATCTATCTGCTTCTGCTGAAAACTGTTGTTAGATTTTCAAAAGCATTCCACCAGATCCACATCCTGTTTTGAACGAAAAGAGTGACAAAGAGAAGGGCACTGGATATGCTTTAGAGGACATCTTAAATACAACTCTTCAGAATCCACTGAGAGTTGCAGCATTGAAGCAAGACCTTAAATCATAAATTGGACATCAGAAAATAGGGGCGAAAAACTACACACAATTAAACAAATGACAGCATGTTCATTGAGTAGTCATTGTGAGGTACCGGAGCTATATGGACAAATTCATAGCTGTTTATTTGTTTTCAATGTCTTGACTTTAAGGCTTTGCATTTGTAATCTGTTGCTAGTGTCTGACAGCATACACACCAACTAAGAATCAATTCATGTCAAGCTGCCAAGCAAGAAGCATAAAAATGAGAATACATTTATCAGATACATCGCCAAAACATTAGGCATTCCCAATCAACTATTTGGTAAATTTAAGATAAAGAAAGCTCTGGCGAGCTCAGGCATGAACCGGATAAATTAAGATAACTAGTGGATAAACATAGAATACATTTAATACTTAAGAGAAAAACCTTAACACAACAGATAAGGAATATTGTCCTGGACTACCAACAGCAGAATTTCAGAGGGTAAAAAGCAACATCCAAACAAATAGTATGCATCAGAAATAAAGCCGCCAGAATACAGTTTGCTTAACAGTACCTGAAAGAGCTTGTACATTCTGGTATAACTTTATACAGACCAATGGGAACGAGATACACATGTACCAATGTTGCTACCAAAATTATTAACATTGCAAAAATGGCTGGTATGGGCTTCTGTTCATGCATTTTCATTCTGAAGCAAAGCTGGCCATTGGTGTGGATTTTAGCATTCCAGCTTTTTTTTCCCCCCTTCATTAAGTTTTGAGAAGGGATGTGTGAAATGATATATCCTATACAGTTGTATTGGTGCCCTGAGTATGGGAAATAAATAAAATGCAATACTGCCCCCTACTGCTAGGTTTAGCCCAACAGCTTTGACAAAATGCCCCAAGAGGCAACAAAAAAATATTTGAGTAATTTAAAGACGAGTGGACACACAACATGCATGTTTTATTTTATGTTTCTTTTCAAGGAATTTTAATGACAATGGAAATCATAGGGAAACAGGTGAAAGGTAGACGTGCGTATTGAACCCTGATTTGACAGGAATTTGCATGTGCATGGTGTCGGGACGGGTTACCATTCGACCGCAATTCCGCACATTTTTGTATTTTGTTTTTGTCCTAGTTGCTTGCTGTCTAATTTTAATTAAAAAATATCTACACAGAATACTATAATTTCAACAATCAACAACTCAGTCAAAATAAGTCAGTGTTAATTTAAAGACAACGTATTAATTAAAAGCACTGCATTCGCATTTCCCATTATTTTCTTTAGTATTCTACCTTATAATGACTGATAAAATCAACACCAAGTTGCGGACGCTCTCAGGTGTGATCTAGAGATATCACGGAGACCTCCAATGGCTCAATCCTTAATGGACACTGCTTACAGCCAACCCAGAAGTAGGGGAAAACCTTCTCAGTGAAGGTGTGTTTGAAAGTATAGATGTGTGTGTTGTCAGCCGGGTCTGAAAAGCACACTCTTCCCTTCTCCCAGTCCAACTGCACTCTGATTCTCTGAGGCTGTTTTCTCAGATTAAGTCGAGTGAGGGGTGAAGTCCCTGCAAAGTACATCTTGTGGTAAAAGTACACTGACAGGTATCCATTCTTCAACACAGAGGAGACTTTCTCTTTCCTCCGGATTGACTCTTTGGCTACACCAAGCACCCAGGCACTGTTATCACCAACCTCCACATCCCAAACGTGCTTCCCTGAGATGAAGCCCTTGGAGCCCAGCACGGCCGTGTCAGGGTCAAACCTTTCGGGGTTGTCTGGAAGCTTCTGTTTGTCGTCACTGTCCCTCACGCTGGTGAGGTCGTCAGACAGGACGAGCCAGGGGGCAGCCGTGTTGGGATCTAGGGTCACTGGAACTGAGGAGGAAGTAGAGACAGTGAACATTCACACGTATCTGTTCTCACCAGTGTCATTTCTGTGTATAAGAATCAAAAGTGTGTTAAAAGTTTACACTTAATGTCTTAAAAGACAAGACCAGTGTTGACATTAAGAGAAACTCCTCACTCACTATATTTAATGACCCCTTGCATCTTCTTCCACACTTTGTATTTGAGTGAGCCCAGGTACATTGCCACATTGATGAGTGCTCCAGACACCATAACTGGGTCTTGCAGTGTGCTGCACTGATTACTGTATAGCCAGAACAAGTAGGCGTTAATAGTCATCATTCAATCAGGTATATAGATTTACTATAAAAACATTGCAACTACCAGAAGTTAAAATGCACACACCTTGCCATTGTCTTCTTGCATTTCTAGAAGAAAAAACAAATCTTGTTTTTAGTTCAATTACACCTTAAGGCTGACCCCATGAAGTCAAAAAGTCAACTGTTGTGGGTCAATAGAATGTGGATTGTATTTTGTATTGAAAACCTTTCTGTTGTGTGCTTGTATCAAAGGACATATTGCAGAAACTGGTGTGTCGCAGATTAAGTCTCTTAAAGTGGATCATTTTGAGCAGTACTCAAGGATGCTACTGAATGGGAAATGCATTTAAATTCAATAGGCTACATACAGCTTAATTACAGTATTTATCAAAAATGTTTAGTTTATGTTTTAGTTCAGTTATGACTAGTTATCACCGTCAGTGTGACTAGAACACACTCCTTTTCCCCAGTTTGGCCTTACATGTACAGATCCGGCGTGTTTGTATTCTGCATACAAAACACACTTTAGCAATCTACTATAACGTGATTGGGATAACAATCTGCTTGGATCTTGAATGTGTGAATAGTGACTGAGTGTTTAATTAGGCCCACCTATGACACCTGCTGCTTTGACACTGATTCCTTGTCTTTCTGCAATACAAAACTCTTTTCAAGGGTATTAACCAAAATTAAGTATTTTTGTTCTTCAAAATCTACAAGAATTTTTTTTTCAAAACAGGCTAAGAGATTATCATTTTCAATCTAAGCCAATGGGTCTGTGTTTTCTTAATGTCTGACTTTTAAATAATCTATGATATTTCATAAATCAGTGCACATTAAAAGATGACAAGCTCAGTGCATATGATTGATTTGTCACACCAAATACATTTCTATTTTAAAACCATTAATAACCTCATGGTCACATCCCTGTGCAGTTCTTACTGTCCTGCAGCTCAATTCTGAAAGATGACTGTCTTTAATGTGTCTGTATGGTTTAATACAACATTCAAAGCATAATGAATTACTTGACCATGCTTTAAAAGAAAATCATTCTATGATTTGTTATTGTTACCAATCTACTAATCCCTGTTCTTCATTATTAGGCTTCAAAATGCTCCCAGGTCTTCGTAGCTGAATGTGTGGTTGATATTCAATACATCTTCATTTACCCGATACAGCCTTAAAACAGCTTACGATATTGTATTTGGATAATACAAGTAGAGATAGCTTACGTGTAGGAGAGAGATACCCTCCAAAGCCATCTCCTCCCTCATGGCTCTGATTGTGTCAGAGAGGGATTCCACGGTCCTGTCCGTCTCACTTATTATCTGCCTCATTGTTTCGCTCTTCCTCTCTTCCTCCTCTTTCAGACATGCAAGTCTGGCATCCTCTTCAGCTTGGAGGAATTGGTGGAGCTGCTCAAACTCTTCATGAACCCGTTTCTCCACAAACCGGGCCTGGACCTGAAATTAGAAATGAGTTAGGATTTGTATTTAGGGATTATCATAACATGCTTATCATTTCATAACACAATAATATAATAACATAACATAATAACATCATTACAAAATAAAAATTATAATTTGTACTGCCCATCAGCCACACTACCTGAATATGCGTCAGTGTATTTTCATATTGTTGCTTCATTTTATCAAAAGCCTCCCTCTTCTCTTGCAAGGAAGTAAGAGCAGATTTCATTTCCTCCTACAGAACATGACATAGGCCTGATCTCAGTTTTTAAAAACACTTTGGCACAAGCAGATGCACAAACAGACTAGCTCAAACATGTAGCTAAAAGGGATAACATCATTTATAGTTCAATCATGTACCACACATCAAAATACCTTAATGTCACCTATAGCCTCTCCAACCGGACAGCACTCATGATTTCTATGCTTCCTTGAGGTGTGACACACCACACAGATGGCCTCCTTGTCGTGCAGACAGAACAGCTTTAGTCTCTCCCCATGCAAGGAGCACAGCTCCCCAGGCTCACACAACTCGCCTGCTGTACCCAGGGCCTCACTCTCCTGGATGTAGGAGTCACACAGGTTCTTCAGCGTGAGACTGGCCACTGGCTCGTCCTCTGACTCTCTTCTACAGAGAGGGCAGTCCCGGCCCGAGCCCTTCCCAGACCAGTACTGTTGTAGGCAGGCTGCACAGAAACTGTGGGTACACTTGAGGACTACTGGATCTCTAAAGATGTCACAGCAAACAGGGCAACAGAGGTCCTCTTCTGGAAGAGAGAGCCTGGCAGCCATACTGTCTTCACACAAGTGCGTCTCCTTCACTATCAGGGAGAGGAGGGGAAAGGCAGACACAGTGCTGCAAAAATAATACACACGGAGCTAGTTGACGTTTTAGCTAGATTCTATACGTTATCTCCAGTATATGTTTTTTTTATATAGAAATAAGTTCTATATTATATAAACAGAAAAGGTGAAATCTTTAACCTATCCTGCGCCAGCCCTAGTTTAATGTTAGTGTTGTAGCTACGTAGCTAATGACGTCTGTAAACAAATGTATTCACTTTCACTTTTGTGCTCAGCAACAAAATGAATTTTAAAATGGCATTAAATATTGCTTTGGTCCAAATATAAGCAAACGTTTGAGATGGCTTTATTAGCACAAGATCTAGTGAAACTCACCTGACATCCAAGATACATTTATATAGGAAGATTCTACAGCATACTGCCAGCAACAATAATGATGATGTCACTTTCGTATGTAAATGAGGACACCTTCAAAATAAAAGCGTCAATGGCCATGTGGTTATGGTGCTGATAAACACATGCAATAAGGAATTTAGGTGAGCATTTAAAAAATATGTATGTATCATAATACATAATATTTAATATAGCTGCAAGCAGTTATGTCCCAGGATCAAAGCCACATGCAAGTTGAAGTCCCCAAGTTTTCCATCTCAAATATTATGCCTTTACATTTGATTTAGTCAGTAAACCATGGCTAAGGTCTGCTCTTATGTACAACATGTGGACACAGTCCCCTTATCTGTGTAACACTTACACTATGAGGCACCATGGCATGGTCACATAGTGTAAGTGTTGTATGCTGAGATGTTGAGTCCAGATGGTTTTGGATGTTAAGTCCAGATGGTTTTCAAAATGTGTCACTATATGTCTGTGCCTGATTTATACACACACAGACACACAGACACACAGACACACAGACACACAGACACACAGACACACAGACACACAGACACACAGACACACAGACACACAGACACACGTTTTATAACTCCCCCTTTTGACGGTTTTCATTTACACTGAAGCAGTTCAAGTCCGATGAATAACTTCAAATGGTATAAAGGTAACCGGTAGAGGTAAAACAACTGCCAGAGGTAAAAAAAAATAAAAATAAGAAAATGTATGTTAACAAAAACTGAAAAATATAGTTTCCAAGTTATAAAAAAAGTAGTTTTCGAGTAATGGGTTACTTACAGCTGTTCTGAAGCAACAGAAGTAAATTAAGCCTTGAAATTTCAGGCTAACAATTCCTACAGATGTCCCTTTTGCTGAACCTTAAAAACCCTCTATCTGTATAAAAGCAGTTTTAGAAAATACTGTTATTACACACTCGTAAGCATTATTTGGACAGTATTGTACTCCAGAATGTAGTATATTGCCATCATTATTGCAAGAGAAAGGCAATTAACATATGAAGACAGACTTAAGTGTAGGTGTTTCAAGATATTGTAGCAAAATACAAGGTGACTGAGTAAACTTTCCTATACCATCAAATGGCACTGAGAAACTGGAGGAAACTGGGACAAGAAGTCGTCTGGCAGCCATAAATGAATAAAAGGATATGTTTGAGAGTCAACAGCTTGTGTGATAGGCCGCTCACAGGACAACAGCTTCAAAGCACAGCTTAACACAGGTCCAAGTAAGCTACCAGTTTCAACTGAAGAGATGACCTGGAGCTTCAGGTTTGACAGTTCAAGTGGTAGTAAGAAAGTAATTGCTAAATAATTGGCTTGCTTTGATGATTCAAAAATGGACATTATGTTTTGTTAATCAAAGTACAATTTAAGACATTCAACTGTGTGAATTTCAATGAAAATTGGAAAAACCGAGGTGCTCTAAAATGTTTGACTGGTAGCGCGCACGCACGCACACACGCACACACACACGCACACACACACGCACACACGTACGCACGCACACACGCACGCACGCACACACGCACACACGCACACACGCACACACGCACACACGCACACAATTTGTTGCAACATCAAATGACAACATAACTATTATACAGAACCTACAGAGTACTCCAAACCCCACTTTTACATTGAAACAATCATTTCATTTATTACCATAAGCATATATGTATTTTATTTACATTGATTTGCATATTAACTGGCCAATAGAAGGCTGAAGCAGGGAGTTAGCATTATGGTATTTACGAAGACACCAATCACAAGAAGCAGCAATGATGCCAAACATCCAAGACTGTTGTTCCTCATATGACAAACCCATGTCCAAGCAGCCAATGAAAGCCAGTTACATAAATCAGAAAGCTGATTTGACTTTCTTCATCCTGTTGTGGTGTGTCCAGGGACAGGTGACTCAGAGACACACGCCCATAATGTTTATCATCCAAGCTGGGCCAACCTGATGACTGCTTTTATATATTCTGAACTAAACACATTTGCAAATTACTTTTGAATGGATCTTAAGGAAATTATGGCAGAGAGGTCTGTCTCTTTCTGGAGAACCTCTCAGCAGGGCAGGGGCAATGAGCAGACCAGTGGAACCGACCGGTGGAACAGACTGGATCAAAGAAATATGGGGCGTGTGCTTTAGCTGTCTGTCAGTCCCGGATCCGTCTCTGGCATGACCAGGATATGACACATCGGGGGTTCAAAATCATTGAAACATTTGGTTACACCTTGTAGTCTGTGTGTGTGTTTTACAATTAACAATGACAACCTATTGTATGTATTCAGATTAAGTAATTAATGCGCACTAATATGTTGTACTACAGAGTACTACAAACACAACACAATGTCCTGGACATGGGATGCTGTGGCTCCACTGATGTGTATTTTTTCTTTAATTGGCCTCATTTAACATTGCAGCATTGAACAATGATCTCTAAAGTTAGTTTGATGTCCCCATCTAGGGGTAGGGATTTCAATTAGTAGCAAAACAAATGTTTAGTTTACCCCCTTGTTTCAGCCTTTCTTGAACTTAATTTTCCACTGTAACCCATTGCTAACATTAACCCTTAACTGAAGTGTTTTGTAAATGAATACTGAGTAACTTAAGAGTTGGTCCATAAAAACAAAGCCCTCTTCATCAGTTAGTGGCCTATAGGAATATTACATGGTATTATAAGTTGCTCACTGTTGATGGCCCTTCCTTGCTTTGTTCAAGATGTCCAAATAAAACCAGATCCAAGTTTGCTTAGAATTTCAAGTTATTATTGTTAACTCTGCAAAATATTCAGTCAGAATTATGTTACACAGAACATCCCCCAGTTCAGACAAATGAATTAGGCACTTTTTGACTAACCAACTGGGCAACAGCTGTGCAATTTGTTTCATTTGGACAGAAAAGACAAAGCAGCTCTGTTCATCGTCGCAACATATTCTTTTAAAGCAGATATCCAGAGCTTTTCTTTTCACTCCCTCTTGGGAATCCTTCAAAAAGACTGTTCAAGGCCGAGCTTTGGTTCAATTCATCAGAAAAACACAGTTTCTACAAATTGGACACAACAGGTTCTCCTTATCCTTACACTATTTTGGCATCGAGTCTTCTGTAAAGATGTGGCTGCATGAGGGAAACAAGGTTGCTTAATACTCTATGTTAAAAAAAGGACAAAAGCAGAAACATTGGAACCTACTTATTGGCCCCTCGGCCACAGAGCTTTCCCACAACCCCAAATCACAGGTCACTACCACACCATGACCAAACAGGCCAATTAGCCAATAGAATATTTTTGCATATTAAACTGCTATTAGTCCATTTCAGCTCAATGACAACTAAAATGAATAAAACATTCAATTTAAAACTTACATTGAAGAAGTGCATACATGCTGTCATTGGCCTATTTTTTTAAACACTGTGGACAGCACCATTATGCTACTAAATAAAATGTATTTACCTGGAAGTTTCTTCTTCTTTTCAGTCTGAAAAGTCCTTGATTTTGTGTTTGTGAATTAGCTGTAGTGCAATGCCAACATTACTGGCGTAGTGTAGTTTCTATAGGCCCTCCCACACTGCTGGAGTTTGGACCTACTGAGTGTAAATTCCAATGCTGCCAAGACACAAACAAAAGCCTTTGATGGCCACATATTCCATTACATGGCTGCGCAGTTTCATTTGACAAAATGAAACTGCGCAGCCATACTCATTGTTTACCAACCTAGTTATACACACTGATTAGCCCAGTGGTTCCCAACGCCAGTCCAGAGTACCCCCAACAGTACACATTTTCTCTGTAGCCCCAGCCAAGCACAGCTGATTCAATTTGACAACCAATTATCATTAAGTTGAACTGGGTGTGCTTGTCCAGGGATACAACAAAAATGAGTTGGAAATTAGCCTATAGTTTATGAAGCTGTCTCTTCCCAACCCTGACAAATCATTTGTGCTCTTATGATACTTGGTGGTCACTTTAAATTAGATTCAACTTTGTCATTAAACAGTACAAGTACAGTACAATGAAATGCAGTTTGCATCTAACCAGAAGTGCAAATAGGGGAGTGCAGAAAAGTATTTAGTATGTGTATGTACAAGTGAAATGTATAGTGCAATTAATGCAAATGCATTACATATGGCAATTCTAAATGTGCCATGGAAAATTCACAAATGTAGAGAATATGTACAGGTATTAGGTATAATGTATGTAAGTGAGATAAATCGTAGTGGCAACCATGACAGTTCAGACAAGCCTGTCAATGCTGACTGCCTGGATCCAAAGACAATGAATACATCTAAGACTGTTGACCGCCTGGATCCAAAGACAGAATGAATACATCTAAGACTGTTGACCGCCTGGATCCAAAGACCCTGTCCACTCATGAAAGGCTGTGCAGTTTTTGATGCCTTTTGCTTCAACTTACCTCTGTGAGAAAGGATTCTCTGCTTTTTTTCTGCTTTTTTAAGGTGTGTTAGTTCCTTTCTATTTCAGGTTTTTTTCATTGCCCAAAGCACTATCATGGTTAGAAGGGATGAAAAATGACATGTACTTGATGTACAGAGAGAAGAAATGACATTGGTATGTCAATATTACCCTTCATTTCCATTCATATATGTAAATGTGTAATGTATAATGGCAGAATTATAATACAATTATTCCTGTAGACCGACAGGAGACATGATCACAACACAACCCTATGTCTTCTTTTCCAAAGCACAACAGATGTTAGCGGTCCAATAGGAAGCCAAACCTTCGGAGAGCAAGTTCTCCGTCCATCTTATTTTTTCTGTGTGATTTCTATTCCCAGATGAATGGGTTGTGGACCAAGTCCATTTGCTTAAAAAAGGACTTGTGCATAAATATAGATATTTTCTTGAAAAGGTCACATAATTGCAGCCAAGAACTTTTCAATGGTATTTATTCGGAGCATTGTCCAAAACGTTATATGCTCTGATAATTCTCTGCTTTGACGTCAACAGAATCATTTTGGCCTTCAAATGCACAAAGGACCCCTAGATTCAGGAAGAGCTGCCGGTTAAATCTCCATACACTCATTTGGTCCAGTGCCACAAAGTCTAAGGTGGCTGTAATCCTAGATTCCAGAGGAATGGTACTTTGCATTATAGGAGTAGGGGAGTCATTTGGCACCAAGCTGAAATTAGTCAGTTTGGTTGGAACACTACAGAAATGTAAGTTAAATAGATTTTATCTGCCTGTGAGCTTAGGCATTCTCCACACATTCAATCAATCAAATGTAATTTATAAAGCCATTTTTACATCAGAATGTCACAGAATGACTATAGAGTATAGATATCCAGTATAAAACCTGAAGAGGGTCTGAACCTAGGGAGAAACCCGACTGAGGGCTGGTTAGTCCTCTTCTGGCTGTGTGGGGTGAAGATATGAATCACTATTTCAGCACGTTCAGATCACTAAATACAGGTCAACCGCGTCTGGAGGCTCTGTGGCCTGTCTGAACATATCCCCAGGCCAACTAGGCAGGACATGGCTCCACCCTCTACACCAAACACCAGACAACCAGGGGAACACAAAACAATTGCAAACCACCATGAGAAAGGACCAACTACATCCCAGAGTTCCCTCCTGTTGTGTTAGAAGGCAGTAACATGAGTAGGCAAGTGACATTCTCATAATAGCATGTTGCTTCGAAATATCAAAAGGTATTTTATGGCTGTCACGTATGTACTGCTAATTGGCAATTAACTTGACCTCTGCAGCTTCATTTGTAATTATGATTTATTTACTTCAAAGTAATAGTCCTTTACCATGTGGTTTTGCCATTATTCGGTCCACCCTATGTACCTACTACCGGCATTAGGTTGTGAGCACAGCACTTCACCACTAGGTGTCAGTAAACATCCAGATATGTTGTAGGGCTTTGGTACTGCTGAAGTGCATAAGTCAACAAATTCTGTTCTGTGTAACACTTTAATATCTTTGCCAAAATAGTCCTTTAGTAAGCCCCATTTGCTTTATATATTTCATGTAACTCAAGACAGCGAGGCTTGTCACTTTATTAGCAATCAATTTCAACATACTAAACTAAATGTTATTGTCGGCAGTCTCTCTCACTCGCTCTACCTTTCTCTAACTCTCTAATGTGGAGTGGCAGGCAGGCAGTGTGATAGACCCAGGCTTAGGGTGATAAATTATTACTCTCATACTTTCCCAGGCAGCCAGGAGCTTTGTACAGGCTGGAGATGTCTGTCAATCCCCCTAGGTTCAAATGAGTTTGGGCAGTTTGACATACAGTGTTCTCCCTTCCCTCCACGGGACTCGCGTCACTGACGGACACCTTCTGGAGAGCATTAAGACCACCCCTCCACCAGCCTCACACAACACTAAGGTTGTTATTGACCTGGCACCACGGTCCTGGGGAAAGAAGAGGGTGCCAGTGCCCAGTACTTGTCCCAAAATGTCCTCATCCTCGAGCTGACAGCAGTGTGTCATTGTGATGTGCCCGATGTCCAAGTTAAGGCACTAAACTAGACTTGAGCCCTTCTGGCACTGCCCTGAGGGTAGTTGGAAGGAAGAAGTATGGAACTCATATTACCCTCCCCCTCGATGGTTCCGGAAGTCAAACGGCCACCAATATTTCCCATTCTAATTTTGGCCAATTGTGTTTCTCAAAATGACAATGTGTGTAAAAACCTTGGGGGACAGTTTTGCAGTGACAGATTAAAACTTGTCTAGGATTAAAACAACAAGCTCAGTGGAGTTTTCTGTTTAACTAGATTGTTTTTGTCCAAGTCTGCACAACCGGCCCTAGAACATTTATTTGATGAAAACTCCTATTGCAGAGTAATTTTAGCAGTAAAATTACTGCCATTTTCTGAACCGATTTACTGTATGTGACAGTGATTTTTTTCTATCCTGTTCAGCGAGAGACTTGCAAGCCCTCAAGTATAATTTCTGCACCTAACACTGGCTGTGCATGCTCAATTTAGTTTATGCGGGTGGCACTAGGTCTCATGTGATCTGATCAATTTTTCTACTCTGCGATAAACAATGTTATTGAGAACGATAAAACCATCCCAAATTGATGCCAAAGTTACACTGCTTCCCAGTGCTACATTATTGTTTTAGCAGTGAACAATTGATGCACTGTATTGAGAAAGAGTTTATAGATAATTTTTGTCACACACTGATTTTGGATTAATGGCTCACAACAGAAATGTGTACTTATTCAATTTTAGGAACCAACCAATAACATTGTGTTAGGATGTATGGAAAAAAGGAGTGGCTGTTCAACTTCTAAAACCATGAAGAAGGTGGAGCATGCCCTTATACTCACTGCTCTGAGAGCATATTACATGTTGTTATCAATAGTGTAACAGTGTCACATTTATTGCAGCCTCGTATAAACCGATTTGCAAAGAGATGACAAAAAGTCAATAGGCTATTACGGCTACAGTGCTGTCATGGTGGACAGTGACTAGTGAGCAGAGGGTCCATTAGATATAAGTGTGCTTAGTGTGGGTGAGAACAAGGTATTGAGGGAAAGAAATAAAGACCACAATATGAATGTGGACACTTCAGTTACTTTATAGAATAAACTGCATCTATCTCCCCCTTTTGTCTGAGATGTTACTCACAGAATCCCCTGGATTCCAAAAACCCATCCAAAAGCATTTACATTTTAAATACTAAAACGTTAGACATTTATTTAAACCTTGGTCTGCTATATAGTGTACTATATATGCAGCTTTTAATTAATGTATTACAGCTGTACTCAAGAAGTGGTTACATATCCTTTGTATGCAATATCAGCCTAAAGTCTAAAGTAAATTCAGCATTCATTCTGCTTGTGCCTTTAGCAGTGACATTATCAATGAAGACAAATGAGCCACTTCCACTAGCAGCCATACATGCACAGCCGATAACACCACTTCCAATTTCTTTCATCAGTTGGTACAATGTAGATTTTTTTTCTTCACGTTTTCTTCTTGTACATTTTACAAGGTTTTTGAAAACTCGAACCTGGCAATTTTTTTGATTTGCACCTTGCATTATAGCTCCTGTATTTCTACAAGAGAAGTTGACTGGTGATGGTAGTGACTAGCACATCCCACCAATAGTAGCACCTGAGATCACTTCTTTTCTGCAAGCTTAAGGTTTCGGATACATTTCAAATGTTCGATTTTTCAGCTTCAAAACGGCTTCCTTGAATTTCAAAATGTTCACACGCACCAATGATATATTCCAAACTCTACATGAACATAGCCACTATCAGTGAATGTCTCTAAAACCATTCTGTAGAACTGTTGCAATAAATGATCATTAATGATTGAAGTTGCTAGCAATGCAATAGGCTTGTAATCGATAAGGTATATAGTCGGTAGGACATATACTGTTGGTAGGGCACATTTAAGACATTCATATAAATACTGAGATTAAAAAGCTGTAATTGTCACAAACTAAAGAAGAAGTCTATGGTGCTTTCATTGTACGTTATTCTTTATCAATATAAAACACTTTGTGAAAAGAAATTGTGGGATGTGTCCATAAATAACAGCATCCACCTACAGAATAATAAAGGTCCACCCCAGTTAGAAGATATTAACTCATTTCATCAGTGGCCATATTTGTTTATGCTTTCAGGCATGAATTAAAGCCCCAGTATAAATTTCATTAAACGCACAATTTGTCAAGACTTGCTGCTAACAAAGTAAAAGTTGTTTTTTTTGGTCATATTGATCACCACTGCTCCGTAATGAGCCTACTTATAAAGTTTCACCGCAAGCCATTTTACTTGGCTGGTGAGAAGCCCCGGGGCTCAAACTACATTCTCTGAGGGCTCTGGAGATCACCAGGCCCCCCACATTCTACATCTCTAGGATTCACTGGAACCCAGTTATTAATAGGTGGGTGTACAGTCATGCATACCTCCACCTCCACTGCAAATACAGTTTAAAGAAGCAACATCAATTCAATAACCCGCATATGACATGGACAGTGTAATACAACACAACCTCTACCCCTCTCCACTCCCTCAATTTAATTTGTTTTCTCCCCGTTTTCAAGCTTTAAACTCCCGCTGAGCTAGAGAGTGATTACATGGTTGTTTCTGGGAGATACATTTGCGCACTACGATGACTGAAAAATCTTTATTAGGTTTTTCTTGCTCTGGCTTCGTGATCTCAAAACGATATAAGCGAGGAAAGAGCTTCTAGTGACGGGAAGACTTTGGCAATTGCTTTCCTGAAATTGCGTTTCATGTTATGGATTATTTTCCTGCCGTCCTGAGTCAGTGAATTTGGTGACATTTACGGGGACGCTCCCACTCTGAGGAGTGAAGAAATGTGACAACATGACTTAGATCGCAAACGCAGACATTACTTTACATCACATTAGTCATGCCCATAATACGTAGCTACCCTTTTGAAAACAGGACCGGTCTAAAAAGTGTTGGCGTCAAACCAATCTCACACGGCGACAGTCACCGCGTTAGGGTACATGGCCTACAGTGCCAAAACTCATTGTCACTAGCAGGAGGGGCCTAATTCATAGAAGCATGCTGGGTTTGGGGCTTGACCACACTGGGCTCTGTTGATGAGAAGAGGACCGGCTTCACGCCTGAGGCATGAGCAAGTAGTTGGAGCAAACTGGGAGTTTCTTAAAAGCCAGGATGGATGGGTGTGAGGTGGCAGCATGGACTTGCATGTCTCCATGATAGGATATTCTTTACATAAAGCACTTCCCATAGAGAGAATTATGCCATTACAGACTATGTGCTAGCGAGCATATAACATTTGATGTAAGGGGGCTGTACTGTACAACCTTCATTCGACCTCGCAGAGATGACGCTCAGGGTCACGTACTCATCCATTGGCTAAAAACAGTGTGATGCATGTGGGCTTGGTTCATAAGAGTTTAGTCTTTGGAGATCTAATTATTACCGTTGGAGTGAAAATTGACCTTGTTTACCGGGGGATTATCTTAATAAAACCCGACTTTACTTTACAGGAAAGGATTTTTACTTTCTTCAAGTAAACAGTTTCCATGGGACAAAGAATGCAAATAACGGTTTCATCTGAGCTGTCGGCCACAGCTACCCCCCTTCATCACTCTTCACAACTCACACAAATCACATTGGTCTCACTAAACCCTTTGTCCCCGGTGAGACGGGATGGGCACGATGGGGTTCCAATGCTTTTTATCAGTCATCTCTTTGAGGTTTTAAATTTGATCAGTCGGTTCACTTGCTCCACAAAGTTAATCAGCGCAGCCTTCAAGCACTGACCTTTCACACTTAGCGTCTGGAAATCTGACAAGAGACGGCAGAGAATGTATCGCTCCCGGCAACAGGCCCATCCACTTCCTCTACCTCCTCTGTGGTAGGACGCTGGACAAACACAGTCCCATTGCCAGGCTACGGTGGAGGAATGTGCTGCTGCGTTTTGTCCCCCCCATTAAAAACAGTGCAGCTTACCACATTATTACCCTAACAGGTCTTCATCGGGGGGGGGCAGGAATGTCCCGGAATTACAGCCAGCAAATGTAACCTCTACAACCTAATCATATGGATTCATTGACATGCTTTGTGTCCACAAAATTACACAAGACATTACGGTGAACTGTGGAGAGAAAAACCTACGAGGTCTCCATCGGCCTGTAGCGTAACACCTCAGAAGCTGCTCCGTTTTTCAAGCGATGCCAGTGCCGTGGTTATCGCTAAGAATGGCATAATATGATTGTATTTGGGGAAAACGACAAAGGGATTCAAAGTGAGTCTATAGTGTTAAGTCCTGAATTGCAGTCACTCAATGTGTCACTCATAAAGTACACACCATCGACCATCCAGCATGTGAATGGCTCCAATCGATGACTGTCATGCCTGGACAATGCTGAAGGACCTACACATAAGACAGGTATGACTGTATCTACACTGCTCAGAAACCAACAAATTCCCCTTCCATCATTCCAACAGGGTTGTTATTAAAGTTCCTATTTTTGCCTCGGCAGCATAATAACGATGACCATAATATGACTGCCATATGTATCGATTGGGGCTAGGGTTGGAGGATTGGACTAGCCCTGAGAGAAGAGAGCAGAGGGGTTTTGTTCAAAATAGGAGTGTAATCAGACATTGATCTGGGGGACAAGGGGAGGGGAGCTGGCCTGATGCAGTGGCTCAATATAATGCTGGGGTTTCGATTTTGATAAACAATGAATGCGTGGTTTGGGGGCGGGGGGGTTACAGACGAGGCAAGATCATTGTTTTGTTAGTGTTTGCTCCCCCTTCCAAGCTAGCCAGTGAAGGTCATGCTTTATTGAGTGTTTGGCCACGCTTTTATCTGCAACCATGCCTTTATGGATAATAGCACTATTGATTCCGGCATACACCAGAAACGTATATTTTACTGGCCGTCGACGCAGCTCATAAAGATGCAACTTAAGTTTTTAAATGAATTTCTAAACTCCACATGACAGTCTGTTGCCGAGCAATGAAGGCTTTTATTTTGCTAATGCAATGCTAAAGGGGCAGATCAGATGTGGCATTTGCATTTATTAACATATTCTCTGAATGGCGAAGTGTGAAAGTCACTGATTCGTATTATTTCCAGACCAGGGTTTCGGGAATAAGCCCAGGGTTCCCACGGAGCGTGATGCAATTGGCCAGCACTTTGGGAGGTTTGATGGTGTATTGAGGGACTATCATTTTTCTCTAGTGACTCCTTGTGGCAGTTTGTATGCCTGTAAAGCCAATGAAGGTGTAAGACTGGAGAGCAATACCTTGCTGTACAGACTTCCTTGTTCAAAGAGTGACAATGAACATTGACTATCCAGCATAATAGAAAGTGTGGTAGTGAGGGAAATGCCCTGGGCAGAAACAAATTCTCACAATATTGGGTAGAGAAAATCTGAGAAAAGTAGAAAAAAGAAGTTGAGAATGCATTTCTGTGAGGCAGCACGGGAAAGACTGCTGGTCAAGTCAGTGGAGCAGAGAAGTAGGTGACATTTTGCAACAGTCATGCATTTTCAACAGAATTACCATAATTAATAATTTAGTTTAGTCAGACAAATGCAAATTTAACAAACGTCTCTCGTTGGGTTCGATTGTGTATCACTGACGCGCAATTTTAAAAGACAAACCTGTGCAAAAAGGTTTGGCCTAGTGGGTGGGGCCACATGACGCGTTCAAACCGTCCAATCTGGCACCAAGCCTGCCTCTCCTACGTTCACCCCAAAGCCTCGTTGACCTCCCTACCTGGACGTCGGGCGTCTCTCTAGTCCAGAGTGTGATTCATGGCCGTCGCTGTGTGGGTGCAGGGATGGTTGTTTGCAGTCTGACACAGGTCCTCATGATAGATTTTTGCGTGGGGTGTAAAGGTTAATGTGGTGTGGCGCTCCTCAACCTCATTAGAGAAGAGCACAGAGCCAGCAGCAATGGACACATCCTCATCTGTATGCTAACATTCTCTAATACACACATCAATGTGGCTGGGTTGCTGCCCTGTCTGACCCCCAGAAAGCAAAAAGCAGTTCATGAAGCTGTTTGCGTTATTGAACACAAACTGTGTATAATTCAAACATCTGAAGATTGAAAACCAAATGAGGAAAGACAGTGATGGCAGCCCTCCTCCCAGTGACTCCACTTAAATTGGATTGGAACCTGTCAAGTTCCAGTGTCCTTTACTGATTTGAGGAATAGTAATCACACTACATCTATTATTAACAGTAGTTCCTTTATTTCAACCTTGAGAGAAAAGTTTTTAATTAAATGAAGCAACTACGCAGTACTTGATTCTCATCAACTGGGGATTAAAGTTATATTTGCCTTCATTTTGTGGCATACAGTACATCTCCATCTCTTCTTCAGACAGAATATTATAAATCCATATTGTCATAGAAGTGAATGCACACCCAGCACACTGCAAAGCATTTGAGTGGCAAAGTGATTTTCATAAAAAATGCATGATAGTTGGATTGAGAGCAGAATTTTATGATCAAAGTTAAAATCTGTGTTTAAAAAGAGATCATTTTTATTGTCCATAATTTCAGTTGATCATGATAGATGGTTTTGGTAGCAGTTCCATTGGATTAGAGATGATGTCACTCACTCTGACATTCCTGGCTCTTTCATAAGCTCTTCCTGCTGTGCCAGGATGTGATATACAGCCATCCTCATATAATGTGAACTTGTGTATGTATGACTTGTAATTGTATAGCATTACAGTATTTGTTTCTATGTACAGCACACGCTCTAGTCTGGTCAAGAAATGTACCCCAACTGCTGGCTGACGTAAACCAATCACAGATTACAGAGGCTTGAACTGTGTATCAGTGCTATGGATTTGTATTTACTTTTGTACTGGCTGGATTGAGAGCACACCTGTGAATGGCAAGGCAGCAGCCCACTAAAATAACGTGTTTACACGCTCTGTTGATTCAGAGACGAGGCTGGGAGAGGAGAAATGAGAGCCTGCTCCCTTGTGCCAATCAAAAACAGTTCAGTGTCTAGGAAAAAGAGAACACACAGGAGTGAGCAACAGCCCAAACGAACACCAGTGTTTGAACCTTCACTGCCTGATTTATTTTTTTACACCAACTAGGATTTCATTAACAATTTTGTTTTATAATGTATATTTTCTATTGTATTTGTACATATTCAAAGTTTTTCTTCAGAAACCTCCCACAAAGTCTCTGCTGCCAGTGTGCGTTTTCCTGACAGGTGTCCTGTGTGCCTGCAAACCCTGTTTTGACACAGTACAAACTATGATGTGATATTCTCATTAAAAACATAAAGGGCTGGGCCCTTTCCGTTATTTACTTCTATCCCTCTATCATGAACTCAGACCATGGTTTAGGTCCTTCCCTGTAAGCATCTTTCCAGTGCTGTTAGCATTTACCAACAGAAATTTTTTAAATAAAATTAGGACAATTAAATAGAATATTGGTTCTATGAGGTGGTGAGTGATAAATCCCCACACTAACATATGGCCCCAAATTGGGCTGTGATCAATGACAGGATAATGAGTTAGCAATCAGGATAGAGTCTGTCTCTAAAGACATTCCATAAGCATGGAAGAATGTCATATGTTTTTTTTGATGGCCATCACCATCATCTGGCATCACAGGCTACAGAGAAACAGAGGATAAACAGAATGCCAACTGCATCAACATCAGTTGCATTAGCATCCCCTTGCATCTTTCATCAAACTATCATCCCCTTCAGAGCCCCATCTCTGTTTTGCTCCCCACAGGTTTATACAGGTCAGAAAATAACTAAACTGGCCTCATGTGCAAGTTGATTTTGTCAATCCCCGGCAGACAAATTAGGACAAACACCAAAAACAACCAACTATATTAGTTGGGGACAGGTCAGAATATGTATGAAAGACTCTTTACTTTACTTTACATAGCTCAGTGTTGTGAGGAAATCTGACCCGGAAGTAAACATGAAAATTGCATTGACATTTACATAGCTTACAGTTGCAAACATTTGACCTGGAAGTAAACACTTGGTTCTCATCTTTTACCTGAAATATTTACAGTGCTCTTCGTAGAGGATTGTCATAGGGGTCATTTCACAGGAAGTCTAGGACTAAATCATTGGGTTTGTTTTTTTTGTCCAAGGCAAGATTTAATTGGGTGTCTGCAAAACTGGCCCTTGGGTGTCTAAAAATCTTTATCTATTCCAAGGATTCATCCGCAGATGAAACCATTTTTTTAATAAATAATGTTTGAATAATCTAATTGTGTTCATCTTTCATTGACTCATGTGGGCGGCTATCCTATTACTGATAACCCATATGTAGAAGTGGAAAGTGTACATAGGTATTTATATATTACAGCGTTTTGCAAGCAATGTGTCCGCGTTAGTTTATGAGCAAATAGTTTAACCCGGTGGAAAAAATTACACTGAATGAACAAACTAAACAGTGATTAAAGTCAAAACCTTATCCACCTCAACCCTCTGTTCAGTGTTCACTCAGACAGACTCTCATATTCAGTGTTCAGTTGGTTGCCAAGATCACTGACAGTTCCCTCTGAGAAACACAGAAGCGCAGAGGATTCATGGCTCAGCTTAAAGACAATCTAAAGCGATTTGTCTGTCGACGTGGGCGTGTATGTGTTAGTGCGTGCATCAGACATGGGAACACAGTCTTTATGAATGAACAACCTACTCTGGGGTGCTATGAAGGAACTGATTTAGTCATATAGAACAATGGGGAAGATCCTGAAATATGGATGTGTAGGGTACAGAGACATTATGACCACACTGTAGGAGGTAAAACCGTTCTATACTTAACAGTGGTGGTGTGTGGGCATATATACTGGGTAAACCAAGCCAGCAAAAAATCTATACAATAACCCCTCTAAGTCGTTATTTATAGCCATATGCCATTGTACAGCCAAGACTAAAAGACAACAGTCACACAGTGGTTGACTGAATGCATTCACGTTTGCATCATCACAAAAATAGAAGTCGGAAAGAAAGCAAAGAGCTGCCTCCAGCACTATTTCAGCATAAATCAACTATTGTTTCAGTCCTTAGCTGGACTTAAAATATCCACACACACAAAAATATATTGGTCCGATCGGTGGATCTCAGTGGTTCTCAAATGTCTTACACTACAAACGTACCACCATATTTCACTGAATATTTATCCACTAAAGGGACCACCAAGTGTTTAGTAGGCATCCTCCTCTGTGTGTGTGTGTGTGTGTGTGTGTGTGTGTGTGTGTGTGTGTGTGTGAAGACACCATTCACCTCCCCTTCATATAAGTACACACATTTTGTTTCGGTTGCCCTGACAGATTAAGGCAGTTAGCTAAATGCTCTAGCTCACGTCTTGTCATCATGGAATTAAGCTAATTGACAGCTATAGCTGAAATTTGTTCATAGTTGAATTTGAACTTTCATCCTCTCAGTTCCAGAGCAAAGAATTATGTTTAGCCAGAATTCTACACAGAACAGCATCATCTCAGGATAAACATTTTTGTCAGTTACATTTTGATGTGATGTGATTAATGATGCCAAATTCAGACAAGCTTCCCAAGAGGCTTTCAGCTACTTTAAAGGGATTTTTTTAAAACTCGGACAATAAAAAAGAACATTTAAATAAATTCTTAGAAATAGATGTTTTCATTTCAATAAATACAAGCCAAGCATTCCGCATGGCTCTAGTTGCGACTGCCACAATAATTGGTTGTATGGCATGTATGCGTTTCAAAACACTGCATACTGTATTAGGCAGTGAAATGTCACAAGGAATTTTTTCTCTAAAGTTGTCATGTCTATGGTATACTTTGAAAGGAAAGAAAGATGTGAAAGCATGTATGTTTATAGTAGAGAATAATTCAGAGGTGTGAAGTTTGTTCTATTGTTTCACAGTTTCACGGTAAACAGAGTATTCATTATCCGAGCACACGCTCTGACAGAATCATTTTTGTTTTATTGTCAATTTGAAAACCTTATGTTCAGTTCCACGGATTTAAGAAGTACAAGTGCCAATACAGCTGACAGTTTTGAGCTTGATCATGAGCAGTCTGCGAAATTGAACAAAAAAACGTGGCCAGACAAAATCTGATATCTGGCGCTGGTTCTCGTCACCTCAGGGTACAGATTTCACTAAGCAGTGACATAATGCTGCAAAACCTGCTCCCACTTCTCCCTCTTTCTTGTTCACTCTCCCTCTCACCAACTCATTTTCACTGCCTCCCCGTCTCTCGTGACTCTCCACCCACTTCTCATCTTACATATAGCACGGCCGTCCAGCTCTAGCAATTATTTCCCTGTTTGTATGTCATCCTCGAGATCCCAGGGGAAGAAGTAAAACTTGTATTCAAATGCCAGAAAACAAATGTGTACTGGGCTCACCACAAACAAGATTTCTTAATTGCAAAATCCATTTTTTGTTTACATGTTACCCTCAAATGAAATTGTCTAGAATTATAGTCGCTCTGCCACCTTTGATTGAAAAGTCATTAATAAGAACGTACAAGTGGCAACCCCCGAACATTGAAAAAAAAAAAGCTATTAAAGACTAATGGGTTTTTTAGGGGCGAAGAATTTGTAGGCGGAAAAACGCACGGCGACTGGATGGGTGTGTCGGGCCTGGAGACAGATCACACGGGCTCAGGACGACCGTGGCTACTGCTATGCCCACGCCGTCACGCATCACTGGCCACGACAGGCTGTTCGGCCCTTGCAGATTAATTGTCAAGGCTAAATTAAGTTTCTTTCCGTCCAACCGCAACCTGAAACAGCCAGGTTTCTCATGGCTCCGGGCGCTCAGAGAAGGGCAACACATAGGAGCTGTCAGATCTCCCCCAGTCTAAATAAGCATCAGCAATCAATTCAGTGGAAGCTCCATATCGGGATTTACTGTGTCTGCTAGTGCGGCTACAATCGAGGTTTCAGTTGGAAAGGAATCAGATATACATTCAGTTATGAATGTTTAATTCAAACTGTAACATGTTCTCTAGTATGTGTAGTTGAATACCTTGATAGAGGGATACATTCATTTTGAACTGCGAATGTTATTCATGTGATGCAGTATGGCAAGACCGAATTAGCAGCCAATACGATCCCTACTTTTTGAGTCAAAACATACACAGCTAAATATAATATTGTATCAAAAGTAGATTTGACTAACTGATGTAAAATAAATGGTCCAAGGTCATGGTCATGACAACAAACACAATAACAGACAGCGGAATCCAGGTTATTGGCGATGGTTGAAACATTCTCTACGTAAGTTACACCTAAAACATAGATGTTATTGGGGCACAGGATCCATATGTAATAGAGAACTGAAAGCAAACATAGCTGAAAATCTATTTGGACTATCACTGATCACACATCCAACATCCTGAATCTTCTCGTTTATACAATATCTGCCTATTCGTCACAAGAACAGCCAAATCCATCACTTGGTCCACATATACTCAGTTCCCCCGGACAGTATGCACAGACTCTTTGCCTCCATTGGCCAAGGAATGCAGGTTGATGGATGTCATCTTCATGTTTGGTGGAGATCTTGCTGTGTTGTCCAGCATTACTCTCCCGGGCAGATGGCAAGTACTTTACCCGCGGTGGTTAGGATAGGAAATGCTGGGCTTGGAGGTCCAATCTCTCCAAAAGCGATTTACATTTAAATGTCTTGCTAAATGTCCTTTTGAGTCTTGGTGCCTAGACAAGGCATTTTCCCCCTTGCAGAGCTCTGCGGTGATCATTCTCATGTTCCTATAAGAGCTCCACTGCTGTTTCAGTATGTCAGCAACCCGGGGGCCAAGTGCCTTCATGGATGAACTTACTTATGAAACCAAACACCTTTTATCACCTGGCTACTGACCAGACTCAAGCACTTATTGGCCTCGAAAGCGTTGACTGGATTTAGTGTTCAGGTTGTTCTCACGGTGAGAGCACTTACCCCACGTGTCCTACTTCACTCCCTCCTTCAGGGAGCCAGGGTCATACATATAATCCGTAGATATGCTGAGCACATGCAAACCATCGACTGAACTCAAAGGAGCAGTGTGTTACGATGATAATAGGAGAGTCAGTGCATCACGGCAGTTCTGTCAACATTAATATTACTGAGGGACAACTTGACTTTCAGAGCAGCAGACAAGGGACGAGACAAAAGAACCAAGAGGGAAATTTCAATGCTGCTCTATTTACCGAAATATCCCTGTTGATATGGTACATTTTATATTGCATGCGCCATCAAAATGGCCCCACAGTATGGAAATATGGAGGTTTCTGCATTTTACTGGTACAGACAGGCAATCTACTTTAGCTGATCGAAACCATAACATCAAGAATTCAACAGAATGTCCAGCACTCCCTGTCATCTGGAATCATTATAAGCAGCGTTTGTTTCACAATCTCAAGAAGACTAACAAGTAGGGAACTTCCTGAGAATCTGTAAACAATCTTATCGCCCCCATTTTGAAATGCAAAACCTCTGAGGGTTGGAACAGGGTTCCCACCTGGCTGTAGACTTTTCAAAGTCTTAGCGAATTCGTGAACCACGTTGTCTAGAGATGTTGTGACCAAAAGGAATGTTGTTGACAACAGGACAGCCATATCTTTCTAACCACTAGTGTGATCAAGCATTTGGCAAAACACAAAGTCCACAATACTCAGACAGCAGGTTCCATCAACCAATGATGTTATTGGTTGAACTTTCCCAGCGCAACGTTTCAAAAATTCTGATGTGGTGCATAATAGTTTAAAACATTCCAACCAGTTAAAATTATCAAAGGAGACACCCTAAACTGTTTTTACTGTGTATCTTTCCTTTACGGCTGGTGTGGTTTCTGCCTCATGAATAAAATCCTCACCTGAAAATCCATCACAAAGTCTAATCAAAGCCATCTGGTACACACTGAGCAATAAGTTTAAAACAAAAGCAACAGCTTGGAACTTTGGGATGATATTCTGAAACGGCATAAAAGAAAATTGTAATGTTATTACTTTGGGAAAAATACATGCAAATTTAGAATTTGATGTCTGCAAAACATTTAAAAAAGTTGAGACTGGCATGTTTACCACTGTGTTGCATCTCTTCTACTTTTAACAATATCCTATAAGCGTTTGGGATAGCAGAGGAGAGCAATTGCTTTAGTTTTGAAAGTGAAATGCATGCACATTCTTGCTAGATATAGGATATCAGCTGCTCATGAGTTCAGTGTCTCCTTTGTGCTATTTTGACACACACTCCCGATCAAAAGTTTGGTGACTCTGGGATGCTGAGTAGCAAAGAAAAAGCCAGATCTCCGATATGCCAATAAAAAGAAAAAAGACTACAATGGGCAAAAGAACGCAAACACTAGACATGAGGATTGGAAATAACAAATCTATGTTTGAGGTGTTCAGATCACAAAGAACACTCATGAGATACGACCAAATGAAAAGACTGCTTGACGCCATCTGGAGGCATTGTGATGATAGTCTGGGAGTGCTTTGAAGGTTTTGGTGGGAGATTTGTACAGGGTAAAAGTAACTTGAAGGAAGGCTATCACTCCATTTTGCAACGTCAGTCCATACAATATGGACGGCACTTGATTGCAGCGAAATCCATCTTACAAAAGGACAGTGACCCAAAGCTCAGCTCCAAACTATGCAACTATTTAGTGAAGAAAAAGTCAGCTGATATTCTATATATAATGGTGTGGCCAGTACAGTCACTGAATCTCAACCATATTGAGCTTTTGTGGGAGCAGCTTGACCGTATGGTAAGCCAATTCAACTTTTGGGAGTTACTTCAAGAAGCATGAGGTGAAACCCTTCTCAGATTACCTCAAGAAATTGACAACTAGAATACCAAAGTTCTGCAAGGCTTTAATTTCTGCTAATGGATGATTCTTAGGCAACAAGTAAAGTTTGAAAGACACAATATTTCAACCAAAAATAATAATTTCTAAACTATATTTCCTAGTACTTTTGCTATATTTCCTATTCCCACTCATTCATGTATGTTTTCATGGAAAACAAGGACATTTCGAGCATACTCCAGACTTCTGAATGGTACTGTAATTCAGTGTTTTGGCAGAAAACCGCTGACACATTAAAACATACAAACTAATTTTACTGTATGAATTTTAGTGCTACATTTTGTTTTGCATTGCCCACTTTCTTTTGAACCACATGGCCTATGTACAGGAATCCCACAGACAACCCTTCAAATAGGGAACATCTTGAAGACATCCAGGAGACCATGACTCAACCTTCTGAAGACTCAGTGTTTGTGGCGAACACACATTTGGGTGCCTTAGAAAGAAAGTTTGAATTTTAAACAGTGATACTGACCCATGAAAAATAATACTAATCTAAAACTGAGGTTGTGAATGGTCATAATAGGATTTCTTTCATTACTTCATGTTGAAGAGCCACGAACATCATTTGGAGATTGAACTGCATTTGAGAGGACTTTATCTTGATCAGAGAGTGCATTATACACCTATTCATTTTGTAGCCATTAAAACATAACATCTTCTCACTGGAGAGCAATCATCTGAGGATCGTGTAAAACTATCAATGGATTGGATTTTGTTTTATGACATACCTAGCCTGATTTCTAGCAGTCAGACCTAAATAGTTGGGATTGCTAGAGCAGAAGTGTGCCCAATAAAAATGTAGCCTGGTTACCATCAGAAACTCTAATCACATAGCTAATGAATAACATAGTGAGATACACATTTCCGCAATCATCTTAACCTTGTAGAGTACTGGAGGCAATTATGAAGTGAAGAGCAGATTCCAGAGTGCCTGAATAGATAATAAATGAATGTATCAAAACTGTACTGAAGGTCAGACATTCAGTCACGTGTAGTCCCTAATAGATTTCAGACAAGCAAACAAGCAGCTATTACTTTCTGGCAGGCGGTCTGTGTGATCTTCCTTTCAGTCTTTTGGCACTTATTGCAATCTACATTATTAGCTCCTATAGTTGGATAAAGCTGGATGGACATGGTAAATAAAAACACAGTTGACTTCAGGACAGCAGAAATGAAGACAATCCATTCTATGAGAGCATGTGAAAAGTCTTATTGCCATCAATGTCCCTATTAATATAAAATCAAGGAATCTCTAATTAAATACCTAAATATTTTTTAAATGAAACTGTCATCCTGATTGTTTGATTTATGTTACCAGTGCTGATTACAGTTAATACATTTAATTCGTTATAACCCAACTGTGTGTGTGTGTGTGTGTGTGTGTGTGTGTGTGTGTGTGTGTGTGTGTGTCTCCTTGTTGTGCCATGACAAGTTGTTTTATTCATTTTTCAAAAGGTCACTTATCCGTTTGCTTAATTAACGGAGGATTGAAGGGGGTTGTATGCAATCATGGCTTTGTACAATTATGTGCTTTGCCCTGAGTTTGTTTTAAACTTGTGGATAAATAAGACTGTTAAACAAGAAAAATTATTACCCAGCTAGTAATTGTTTCAACTAGAGGACACTAGACTCTACCCACACATTCACACTCAAATACACAATACATAAAACTGTTGGAATACAACGCAGAGTAGGCCACGTACACGGTCAGTCAACACTCAATAACTTACACACAGGCACGCGCAAAATAAAAAAAGGTCTGTAGCATTTTGAGACATGCATTTACCGGAATAAAAAATGACCGTAAAGCTTTCTCCTGGCTAAGTTTATAACATTGGTTCGGATGCAGTTTCAAATACCAGCATACTCAATATACATGTTACTGTGACTAATGTTTATTATCACTCCGCTACTACCTTCACCTGTGTGGTTTGGGCTCACTTACAATGTCCTTGTTTAAAAAAGCAATTTTTTGGCCATTAAAATTATATCAAATTGATCCGAAATATCATGTTGTAAATAACTATTGCAGCTGGATGCAGCAGATTTTGAAATAAAACGTCCAATTAGCATAGAGGCCCATTAACAGCAACCATAGGTTCTGTGTTCCAATGGCACATTGTGTTTGCTAATCCAATCATTATAAAAAGCTGTGTGATCATTAGAAAACCCATTTGCAATTATGTTACTGTAGCACCGCTGAAAACTGTTTTGCTAAATAAAGCAGCAATAAAACTGGTCTTCTTTAGACCAGCTGAGTATCTGGAGCATCAACGATTGTGGAGTTCAATTACAGGATCAAAATGTCAAGAAGCAAAGAACTTTCTTCAGAAACTCATCAGGCTATTCTTATTCTGATAAAGAAAGGCCATTCCATGCAAGAAATTACCAAGAAACTGAAGATCTCATACAACGTTGTGTACTAATATACAGAACAGTGCAAACTGTCTCAGATGAATAAAGTATACGGCACCCCATAGCACAAGTGATTAATTGCTTTGACCTTTGTCAGCTGCTTCTGTGTGAAAGGTCAATAGGATTTTTATGGTTGTTAATTTATTACCGGACAATCATGTCTGGGGAGGTAATATTTAGACAGTTTTTTTCCAGAGGGTTCTTGTCTGCTTAGGTGTGGGGTGTCTTATGGTTAAGGAGGAAGGCGTAGAGCAGGTGATTCCGTGGGGTTCATTCTGTGGGAGGACTGAGTGTTTGAAAGGTCAAAAGGATTCTGAAAAATATTTTTTATGGGTCAAAATGCATGGGCGTGCGTTCATGTTTGGGTGGTAATATTTGGACAGTTGTTTTTCTGGGGTTTCCTTCTCTGGGAGGAGAGGGGATTGGGTTTCTTGAGATGTAGCAGAGCGGGGGGGGGTAGAGCAGCTAATGTTTTCACATAGTTACAAATAAGAGGCTGGCTTCTTCCTGGATTAAATTTAATTAATTTCTTAGTTCAAGATCTGTGAAAGAATCAGCAACGGCGTTGGTGCTCTGTGATATTATCCTGCTTCTAAACTGAAGCTGTACAGTGTAGTTCATAGGGTCAAGCTCTCTCACATTATGAAGAGACCTACAGGCAAATATTTGGTTTTATGTCCTTATGACCTTCTCACAGATGCCTGAGGGAAATATGCATTCAAATGGTCTTAGCTATAAAGCATGATTTCTAGCTTGGACAGGAGACATACTTCCTCCTAGGTGAGAGTTTTTCAGAGTTATAAGCAGTAAGCCCATCCTCCACCGAAATGACTAGGAATGTCGAGTTGTGTCACGGTCGGTCATATGACTAAATCACCAATCATGCAATGTGCAAAAATATGCAAAGGATCAACCGGCTAATTTGGACAGACAAGCGGTGTCATTTTGTCATAGTTGGTGAAATGGACAAAACACACAGCATGCAATGTGCTTAAATATGCAAAACCCATCCCCCCCACTGGAACTAGGGATGTTTTTTGTCACGGTTGATCATATGGTTAAAACAACCAGTGTGCAACGCGTGAACATATGCATATGCCCAACCTGTTACTTTGGAGAGACAAGGGGTGTCATTTTGTGTCATAGTTAGTAGCATGGGGAAAAAACAGAATGCAATGCAATATTTCAACACCCATCCTCTACTGAAACAACTAGGGATGCCATTTGGGTCACAGTTGCACATCACAGAATGCAAAGCGTTAATTATTAAAAAAAATATAACCCCCACTTGAAAAGAACAGGGATATGCATGTTTGATTACTGAGTGTTAAAACATGTTTTGCTATACAATCAACAAATATAATTAAAATTATTGGAAAAAGATGCTGCAGACATCAGCTTCCTTTGCAGTTAGGGTTGTCAGCTACAGAAGGCCAGAAAGGGAAACAGGTAGACCTGTCAGCAGAAACTAAGAAATAAAATATATTTTTATGTCAACTTTAACTGGGAAAACAGACAGAGATCTGGATCTCTTTTAAAGCTTTGCCCTGTGTAGACATGTACAGTTAGGCACACAAACAAAATATTTATAAGACCCAGTTTAACAGAAACAATCACAGACAACATCATATTGATCCTCCATTATATTTTTTAAATCGGCAAGGAACACCAGAGTGTTTGACTTAAGCTGGATTGGCAGGTTGTTCCATAAATAAGGAGCCAAGGAACTGAAAGAAGTCCTACAGAAATCTAATGAGTCCGCTAGATTCTCTAATGTAATCCACATCTGTGATCCATTTTAGAAATTGGTTAGTCTAGTAGAAATTAAAGCATCATGGATCATTAAATAGTACCCATAAAACACCAGTCACAATCAATGTTCTATGAAGTCTGTGAGGGATGTGAGGTTAAAAAGGACACACATTTTGTTAAAAGTGATTTAAAAGCACAAAAGGTTAGAAGCATGCCTCATTTACCTCAAAAGTTGTAAAATTGTGCCTACAGACTTTCTGTTATCCTTTTTTTGGGGAGAACTCACAATCTGCATAGGTACATTTGACATTTTGGCAGACGCTTTCATCCAGTGATGGTATTTGTTTTTCCCTTTAACACCAGTGTGGGAGGTAACTGTGGTCTGACAACAGTAGTGTACATGGGTTGTGGACAACTGACACTAATCGCACCAGCTATTGATTCAGTGTGCTGTAATCAGTGTGTTTGCAATCTGTCAAATCGGTCGGTGCCAGCTGAAACAGGGGACGATCGCTTTTATAAGGTCATCAGCAGCCATCTGCTCCAGCTGACGTGATTATCCCCCTACTACGTGTTACTGTACCATCATTAAAAGGATCACACAGCAAATGGGACTGAAATGAAAGAAGAGGGAGAGTTTAACAAATCACGTTCTCTGTCGAATGCGGTTCTGGACTACGAAGACAAAACTATTTACCTACATATCGTAGGCAGCCTGAAATGAATCTTGGACTTGAAAGCCTGAAAACCTAGTCCTATTTTACAATAGTTTCAAGTGTTCTGCCCTCGAGACAACAGTATGAGGGACCCATGTATTGCAGAAGGGCATGTGTAATCCGGCGTTTGATCAGAGTAAAAGGTTGTGGTAAAAGACATCAAACACCTGTAATATCTGAACTGTTTGAGATACAAACAAGTACATATTCTTGTACTTGTCAACACACTACATACAAATGTATTCAGAGATGCTGGCATATTTTTTCCTGTTTTCTTGACACAAAAGTAAAAGCTAAGACCCAGCGATTGGAGCTACAAACTAATGAATACATTAGTTTAACACGATCTCTGGAATACAAGGAGTTCTGCTGACACATTCGAGCTTCAATATCAAGTAATCCTTTATAAAAAATTCTATAGAAATTTTGACCAAATCACAAAAAATGTGGTCAAACTTTTTTCATGCCAGTCAAATTTAGGAGAAACAATTCTGAACTAACTAGTTTTAGTATTACAAATGTGTACTGTCCATTAAGCCTACAGTTCAAAGGTCCTAAATTACATCACGTATGACCTGAAAGCTGGTATTTTATAAGTATCATATTGGAAAAAGCCATTTGACACCAGAAACTCAGGCTGCCTCGTACTGGCCCCCCAGCACCACTTCCAGCAGCATCTGGTCTCCCAATCAGAGACTGACCAGGACCAAACCCACTTAGCTTCAGAGGCAAGCCAGCAACGTGACGCAGGGTGCTAGGTCTAACTCATTACAACTCCAACCCCTCGAATGTATATTGACTGCAGTTCTCCCAGTTGTCCTCCATGTTCTACGTCATGTTGTTTATATAACTGTCTATTAGATGGATGAGGTGGTCCTGTCTGGCCCAATCTATCGTTCACACAAACCTGCCACAACACCCAGCCTCTCTCTGTCTCTGTCACCAGCATAACTGTCTAGCACTGCTTCAGTTCTGACTCTGAGTGCACCCACTCCGCTCTCCCTTTATACCCCCATCTGTCTCTCTCCGTCTCCCTTTCTCCCTCTCTCTCTCTCTCTCGGTCTCTCCCTCTCTGAGTGTTGCTCCCCTGCCAAGCAGGACGTCCCTGGAGTGACCTTGTGGTAATGAGCTCCTGATCACGAGTCAGGAATCCAAGCTTTTCAGCACGCCCTTCACTCTCAGGACCAGAGAAAGAGAGAATGAGACAGAAAGAGAGAGAGAGAGAAAGGGGGAAATAGCTATCATTTGTCTAGCCCTGTAGAAAGACAAGTGAGAGAGACGGAGGTAGAGTGACAGAATTAGAGACCGAGTGACAGATAGCCGGGTCAGAAGCAGATGAGAAGTGAGTTGACGAACTATCTGAAAGCATTGGAACAACTACCAGACCTCCAGTTCAAAGTAAGTACTTCTTATCAGTGCACAGTGCATGTGTGGTGTGAGGTAGGAGAGGAGTGGAGTGGGGATCTATTGGGGCTGAGATGAGTAGGGAGATTTCAGCACTGTAAGAGGACAGGAACAGTTGGGTATGAATGGGCCAGAACTCAAATCAGATGAGTCCAACGGAAGCCTACAGTAGACAAATATAGACAAATGATAGCAGAAGGAGTGGGGCGGGTGTTTGTTTTGTGAAATAGGAGAACGGGTGGCTTTGAGTTGGCAGCATCATTATCAACTCTGGCTGTGTTCTCTGGCTCACTTTGTTTTGGATGTTGTGCCACGTTCCGGGCTAATAATACAGCACATACTGTGACAAACAAAAGTTGAGCTTCAGAGCCTTTTTGTAAAGATGTTTTCTTGGATAACTCCATT
Organism: Esox niger; assembly: GCA_016801105.1. NCBI lineage: Eukaryota > Metazoa > Chordata > Actinopteri > Esociformes > Esocidae > Esox > Esox niger. The sequence goes on from JACXGJ010001883.1 coordinate 36,757, forward strand.
ATAATTTATGGTTGCAGACACAAACCACCACAAGCTGTGTGTTGTTTTTGTAGCCCTTTCAACCCAACACTGCTGTGAACAATCTTGATCACCCATGTGGGTTCCCATAGTTTATTAAGCACTGAATGTAGAAGGCTTAGAGGCTCAAGTATATTAACATAAAATATACTTTTTTCATTAACAATGGATTTATAATTTAAACTGTATACATTTCCACCCTCAGGCAGCGACAAAGACAACTGAATATGAAAAAACAATATAGTCAAAAGCAGCTTAAAGAATATTATACATTGTCAAAGATAGCTCTAGCTGTATGTATTTAGCATCTTGCTATAATATTTATTTTTAATTAAAAGTAGCATTTAATACCAATACTTTTAAACCCATACTTAACATGCTGTTTTATTACAGTTCATATACAATAAACACAAGCATTATTATTATTATTATTATTATTAAAAAGGCTGCAAACACATTTTGGACCACGATCACATGGAATGTGATATTGTGCCAACTTGTCACTTGACACTACACATTTCAGTTAGTAAATTGATCTGGACTGTCCATCATTTCAAACTAATAGAAATGTTCTGGTGAGCGATGTGTCATCCCCAATGTCTGCTTACGTACGGCACTAGATGGGAATGGACGTACACAGGAAAATATATCCATGTCCCAGCGTTGCAGAGGCCGGAAATTCACCACAAATGCTTACATTATTCAATCGATCAAGTTCCAGAATAATACAAAGTTGTATACCACCAGAACACTGGTATCACTTTTAAAGAACCTCTGTGCGTGAGCGTGTGCATGTGTGTTGTTAGGGCCCGTGTCTTTCCCAGGATATTGTAATTTAGGTCAGGCCTGACTGGAATGAGAAACCGAGGGGACGAGTATTCTATCACTTCTATGGTTGAGCCGACACTGCGCCTGTGTTGCCATAGTTATGTTCACCCCTGGTATAGCAACACCAACTACGACTAGCATCTCTTAGCAGCAGCATTCCTACGGTGTACAAAAGAGCCCTCATTCTAGCTTTAAATGAGCTTGGCCAGTTCATTTCTTTAGAATTAACACATGGTGTGTTCCTAATGAAAAGGTGGGAGATTAAACATGAGGCAATAGGTGGAGAGATGAGCTTAAGAAGAAAGCTTTGGTCAGCGAGAGTGGGCTTATTGGGAGTGCTGCACTGCCAAGAAAAAAGCCATGAGGGAGAACTAACTCTCACACAGCCAGTCCCATTTGTAAATGTGCACTGGTATTTATGTTAAAAGCGACTGCATTTTGAGGAAGGCTAGAGGCATCTGATGGCTGCTTGATTTTTCTGTGTCTGTGACACTGAGACAGGAATTCAGCAAGGAACAAAGAGTAATGCATATTACCCATCCATACAAACGCTCAGTCATGTGACCACTCTCCATGGAAGACCATGGGCAAATAATGGAGACCTAAGGTTGCCTGATGGGGGAAGGGAAGCTCCCTCAAAGGAGCCAATTTTGGTCTAAAGGGAGCAATTAGGTTAGAGACAGAGGGTTGGAGGAGGAATAAGGACCATGCAGAAACACACTCAAAAAGACTAATGGACTTCTCACATTGCATGTGGGCAGAACAGGGAACGCGTCGGTGGCTTTGGTCAAGGAAAACATACTTATTATGACAGTCAGATGTTGTTTTCCAAGACACTAAGAAGAATGCACTTAAGTCACGCTGGATATGAGCGTCGGCTAAATGACTAAAATGGAAAGCAGCAGAAACACACTTGCCAGATCCAAACAAGAGATCGGTCTAGGCCTGCAGTAGCCCGGTCCACAGTTGTTACAATATACCTAGAATGGCCTCAGGATTTGGCACTAGAGCAGAAACAGATCAGGTTTGGGCTAAGCTTACAGTGTAGGCTGTAGTAGAGGAGATGATGGTACTGCAGCCAGACCAGTCTAGTCATCAGCTCAGAGAGGTTCAGTAGTATCCACTCAAAAGATCAAGAAGAGGCAGTGGTATGAAACTGAGAATTGACTGGCTCTGTGTTTGATCGAATCTTCTCTGAGAGCCTGTGTGTTATCATGGCATGGGGATTTAGTCTGAGCCGAGGGCCTGTGTTGTTAACTGGTCAATTGAGGAAATATGTATTCTAATTACGACATCAATCACATGGCTATTACACTAAAACATTCTCAGGCTTACAAAAAAATCTGTAAAGCCAGCAATGGGAGAATGTTCCTCTTGAGCAACTGGCTCATTGTTTGACAGGGTCTCTTTGGTGGGAGGAAAGCTATTGATGTAAAGGGGCTTGCAATGCCGTTTGTTGTGTGGAATCAAATGGCTACATTTGTCAATTGTTTGCGTGTCCATCAGTTCCTGTCTGTGCATGTTTCCGTGTGTTTTTTAACTTTTATATGTTGGTTTCTGTTTGTGTATTTAGCTACCTTAGTGGCTGGGTAATAACTCTGGGACCAAACCCCCTGAGGTCAACCTGATGCAATGGCAGGCCACAAAGTAGTAGCAATTTTGTATGCTAAAGACTTCCAGCTATTAGACATCTTGTTGATTTGACCAAGAGAAGCCAATAACCTACTGCTGGGACTTGGGAAATACACTGTTTTCATAACATGAAAATCACCCTTATGAATCATTGTCCATTGTTTTGAGCTAAGTAGACATGTATAACATTACCATTGAAGGCTGATAGGCTCTACAAGAACTGTCCATGTGTGTTGGTTGAGGCATGCCTAAGACAAAAGTTATTATTGCTTATTATTATCTCCAGTGTTGAATAAAATGGCAAAAAAATATACACTGCTAAAAAAAATAATTAAGGAACAAAATCACACATCAGGTCTCGATGAATGAAATATATCAAAGATCAAAATCTTCACTGTACATCGTGTAATCAATTGAGAACAAAATGACATAACGTTTAATGAAAATGACCAACTGATTGAGGGCTAGATTCAAACTCACACCAAAAATCTATGTAAACAATTGAAAACAGTCAATTTCGTGAATATCGTCGACGGCAACACATGTTATGACTCAGTAGTGTACAGTATATGGCCCCCCCGTGCCTGTATGCACTCACAACATCTTGGCGTGCTCCTGATGAGAAGGCGGATAGTGTCCTGGGGAATCTCCTTCCAGACCTGGATCAGGGCATCAGTGAGCTCCTGGAGAATCTGTGGCACTACTTTGCAGTGTCAGATGCACACATAACAGCCCAGAGGTTCTCAATTGGATTCATGTTTGTGGAATGTGAGGATCAGTCAATGGCATCAATGCCTTCTTAATCCAGGACCTGCTTACAGACTCTGGCCACATGAGGCCCGGGCATTGTCCTGCACCATGAGGCCCACTGCACCAGCATAAGGTCTGACGATGGGTCTGAGGATTTCATCCTGGTATCTAACAGCAGTCAGGGTACTGTTGGCTAGCACGCGGAGGTCTGTGCTACCCTCCAAAGATATGCCTCCCCAGACCCTCACTGACCCAACGCCAAACCAGTCATGCTGGATGACGTTGCAGGCAGCATAACATTCAACCCTGTCTCTAGACATCTGTCACGTCTTCAGTGTGAACCGGCTCTTATCTGAAGACAATGGCCACCAATGGCAGGCCTGCCAATTCTGGTGTTCTCTGTCAAATGCCAATCAAGCTGCACGTTGCTGGGCTATAAGCACAGGTCCCACTAGAGGACATCGAGCCCTGGTGGAGTCTGTTTCTGACAATTTGGTCAGAAACATGCACACCATGAGCCCACAGGTCATTTTGTAGGGCTCTGGCTGTGCTCCTCCTATTCCTCCTTGCAGAAAGGAGCAAATACCGGTCCTGCTGCTGGGTTGGTGCCCTTCTAGGGCCCTCTCCAACTCTCCGTAACAGCCAATCTCCTGGCATCTCCTCCATGATCTTGACACTGTACTAGGTGACACAACCTTCTTGCAAAGGCACATATGGATGTGCCATCCTTGAGGAGCTGGACTGCCTGTGCAAACTGAATGGGCGGCAGGCACTGCCTCATGATACCAGTAGTTACAGGGACACTAGCAAAATGCAAAACTTAAGTATCAGTCAGGAAGTGTAAGGAGAGCAATTGTCTGTGGCCACCACCCGCAAAACCATTCCCTTTTTGGGGGTTGTCTTGTTGTTGCCTCTCCAGTTAAGGGGTCTAAATATTTTTCAGAGGAACGGCACATATAGCAAACTTTTCCTCAAAAATAACAGTCAGTCATATCTAATGAATTGTTCAAATGGTAACTACTGTGAGAAGCTAGACTGTAGTCATATGAACACTGACTGCAAACGAACTGTGAAGGGATTTTCCTAGCTAATGTACTGCTGCTCTGTGGAGTCATAGGCTTTGTATCGGTCAAGCACAATTTAACAACTAGAGTGTTTAAGATGGGACAAGAGTCAAACCCGCTAACTCAAAGCTGATCTGCATCATTTTACACTGCTCACTCAACCAGGAAGGCTGCTTGACCAGCCTGAGTGAGTGGCTTGGTCACGATAATCCAGGGAATGACTACATCAGCCCCAGAATGGTCACAGAGAGCCTGTTCTATGCCTGGCCCCGAGGTGTCATGGTGCCTCAAAGTTTCATACACTGCTGTAAACCTCAAGAGGCCTCTCTTGTCATCATTGAATTTTACTGGCAGTGAACTATATTATAATATTTATAATATTATAATTATTAGAAATATTATAATTATTAGATAAAGGGAGTCCATGAGAGTAATTGATTAACAAGGACAGATGTCACGATCTACTATAACACTAAATATATGCATTTCTATTTCCTAAGTAAGTTCAGCAGAATACTGGGGGGTCTAGTTATTCTCTGGATGAGAGGCCGCAAATGAAATTCTGCTTGTTGGAGTCGCTCAAAAGCCAGTAGCTGCATTTAAGAAGACCCCAATGCCAAAACATACTACTTTATAATGCCTTGAAATATCCTGGTCAATCGAGTTTAAATTAACAAACCAATTGGCAAACAGTAATAATAGAACACTTGCATTTGTATTTGTTTTCCCATATGAAAAATAATTGTTTTTACACCACTCCTGGTGACTGGTAAAGACGTGCATTATTGTTTGATAAAATGCACACTGCCTGATTTTTAGCTAAGCTCATTTCAGTGAGGCTAAAATGTATGTAGGTAAGTTTTTCCTTCTGTCTGACTCAACATGTGGGCTAGCATAGTGAAGTTCTTTCCAAATGGACATGCCCTGGTTACAGGAATGAAGGCAGCAGCAGCGTTTATCTACGTTTGTTCATCTATCCATGTGTGAACCAAAAAAAAATATAATCCATACTCTCCCTACCCCTATAACATATCATTAAACTCAATAACATAACCATTTTGGTCTAAACTGAAAATAACCTAATGCCTTAACCTGAAACCTAGACACACTAACACCATTTTAAGTCTAACCCTAAACCTAATCCCCAAAACACAAAGTGTTTCATCTCTGTGGGAACCTGTAGTAAACCAAAACTAATATATAAATGTGAATAGGTGTGAAAGAGAAATGCAATAGCACAGTAGATGAGGAGATTGCTTCATTTACAAACGAATAAAAAAGCAGAGCTTCTAGTTTTTTGCAAACTAGAGCACAGTCAATTTGTGCACAGTCTGTCCATTGGTGTGATGCGTGTCAGGCTACCGACGGGAATTAGTCTACACGAAGGACTAAGAGCCTAGAGGCGGTAAAGTGTAGAGCCCAGAGAGGGATGTTGGCAGGGACGTAGCTAACCCGGGGAAAGGTGGATATAATTCCCAGGGCCCATGGCATTGCAGGGCCCGCTGAGCTTAATGTCAATGGAATCTATAAGTGAGGGTGCCCAGGCACGTATCTTTTCGGGGAGCCCCAGGATTCAGTTGATAGAAGCTAGGCTGCCTTCATATTAACACTGGCTGAGGACGTACTGTGAAGGGTTTTCCTAGCTAATATACTACTGCTTTGCACATTAGCTAATAGGCTTCGTATCTTCAAATCTGTGAAGCATTATTTAACAACTCCAGAGAGTTTAAGATGTGGACAGGAGCCAAACGCGGATGTAAGGTTTGAACATTGCCTTGTAGTGGATACATGCCTCAACTGGAATCTGGTGGAGTCTGCGAAAAAGCAGGTTGGCATGGAACAATTTGGCAAGGCTGAACACAATGCGGAAAGCTGCATTGTAATTAAGGTGATTTGGTGGCGCATGCCAGGAGCCATACAGAGAGTAAGTTGGATTACTACAGAGATGCCAAGTACCTGGTTGCAGCGGCCTGCCAGTTAGGATGTGACCCTAGATTGTGCATGTCTGAGATGCCCTAATCCGAGAGGGTGGAAAGTAGAACGTCATGAAAAAAAGGGGGAAAAATTAAATAGAATGTGATGGTTCACTGTGTCAAATACATTGATTAAATCTAGGAGAATGCAGAGAGAGGAGAGAGTTAGCTCGGGCATTGCCAAGAGCTTCCGTTTCGTAGAGAGCAGTCTCGGTTAAGTGGGATGTTTTGTAGCCTGACTGGTTACGGTCGAGGTGATTGTACTGAGAGAGATAACAAGAGAGTTGGTTGGAGACAGTAACCTCAAGTGTATTGGAAAGGAAAACTACAAGGGATGCCAGCCTGTAGTTTTTGACATCAGAGAAGTTGTGTGCTGGTTTCTTTAAGGAGCGAGCTACTCTGGCACTCTTGAAGTCGAAGGACACAGCCAGTGCTCAGGTTAATGTTGAAGAGTTGATGGAGGAGGTAAGGAATGGGAGAACGTCCCCCAAGAGACGGCCTGGAGAAGGGAGGAGGGCAAGGGTTCGAGAGGCCATTATTTCAGGTGGCCAGCCATCACTAAGCAGGATATCATATGGTGAGAGAGGGCAAGTTCGGCAGGTGAGTGACAGTGGGCCTGCAACTGAATTAATGAGGTATGGATATGATCAACCTTCTTTTGAAAACAGTTGAAAACAGAGCGGGAAGATGACAGGAGAGGAGCGGGAGGGTTAAGGAGTGAAGAGAAGGTCGAAAATAATTTCATGGGGTTAGAGGAAGACGCTTGGAATTTCGAAAATGTGATATTTGCGGCTGATATGAAAGCAGAGAAAGTAGTGAAGAGGGATTGGAAGGATGCTAGGTCATTTGGAATTTCTGTTTTTATCCGTTTTCACTCAACTGCCCCAAGCCCACTTCGGTGAGCTTGCAGTGACTCGCTTGGCCACTGAGCAGGAGGGCAGGGCAGAACCGGCCGTGAGGAAAGGTGGCAGTGAGAGCCGAAGGATTAGGAAAATGAGGAAAGTATGGTGAAACCCAGGAGACAGAAGGATAAAGAGGTGGTAGAGATGGTTGAGCAGAGAGTAGTTGGTCAGAGTAAACACAGGTTGCAATGGGAGAACCTTAACTAAGACCATATTTAGGACAGAGGTCATGAGTACCCACCCCTACCAGCCAGAAGACCATTCTGAGTTCCACAGTTCAATATTCCTTTGTTTAGAGACATAAAAACAGAATATTATAATTTAGAAAATACGTAAATTGAACACGGTTCATGATCCCTTGACAAAGGCTTTATCTTCAATGCTTAATAGCCTTTATAATCTCAAAGTTCAATTCATGCTCAGAAAAAAATCGTTCACTCTTTGATCACTTGAATCAACACTAAACTCTCCCAGGATCCACACTGAAAATGTAATCACAAGGGAGACATTATAACAGCGGTCAATATTGGATCCATCTACGAGTGAGCAAAAAAGGACAGGCTTAACTCCTGGGGCTCAAATGGGAGACAGGAGGAGCTGAGCTCCTGCACATGTGGGTGAAATGAGACCTGGGGGGAACGGAGCTCCCGCGCATGTCCACTTGCCAGCCATTTAACAAGGCTCCCTCACTTCCCAAATCCCAATTAAACCCCTGTTAAACCCAGTGTGCCAACCGACTGGTTTCCCTCGGTTTCATTACATAAGTATGATGTAAGTTCATTATATTGGCTCACCCAAGTGGTCCCTTCCAACTGACCTACAGAAGGAAAGATTGAACATGACATGAAATATTTTACACATTTTCCCTTGTGGAAGATTAATTATTATGCATATATATTATATATGAAGGTTGCATAAATATATTATATTTGCATGAATTAGGTTTATTAAATATGTGTTAAATATGTAGGGTTTGTGTATGATATACAGGCTGGATACTTTGCTCTGTCAAGGAATTGGGGAAACATGTGGTTAAAAATGGCTATAGCTTGTCTCCTCCTTCAGAACTCCTGCCAGCAAATCCTTGTTCTCCATTTGACTCCAGGCCCAAATATGGGAATTCTTTAGCTTAGGTGTCCTATGGTCTTAGGATTTGAAGCATTAAGATGAGAACCAGATGTTAGCAGAACATAAAGGGGCCCCTCAAAGTGTGTGTCTTTGTCATACCTAGGAATGTGCACACGAGTGTACTGTCTATCACCTACAAGCTTGTAATAAACTATTAGAATTAAAGTACTGGATTCCTAGAGTATTTATAATTAAGAAATTAGAATTAAGTGGACTCAACTCATTGAACCTGAGAAGAGGAAAATAATTATCTGCAACACCCTCAATTAAAGTTAAGATTCATGTGATTTTCTGAGGGTAAGACAACCAACAGCGATAAACAATGACGTTTTGGTCATATTTACCTAGGGGGCCAATAATTCTGTAGGGCGATGTATACAAGGAGTTCCCACCAAACAATAACTATCTGGTCACTTCCTCTATGTCAATGAAAAGAACCTGAGTCAATCAATGTATTGATAGATAAAAAACAAAATTGACAAAATATCATTCCACCCCTTTAATTCACTGGAGTAGTCAACATTTTATGGATTGAAACTCAATGTTAATCAAACTACACTAAAATGTAGTTGATGAATGAATACCTCCGTCAACTTAAGCTATGTTTGTGCAGACTGGTTAATAGCCAGGGTAAAATCACTTTGCCATTGGAAGTGAAATGTCATTCAAGCCTGGGAAAAACACTTGAACAAAACGCACACTAAATGACCAGTATAGCCTCCTGCCAGCAGGAGTAGACACATTTGAATGGTGGAGCTCTGTAAGGAAGCAGCAAATTGTTTTGTTCCAACATCTACAAACCTTCTTAAATCTTGAAATATTCATACACCTTGCATATGTACTGTATATTTAGTCAACCTGTGATTGCATAGATTGCTTCTAAGCTTATATTCCTTTATTCGGCAGCCAAATTATTTTCATGTGCTATTTAATCACATTTATAATTTTTTTTACATATCCCTGCATGGCTAATGGGAATTTCTACAGCCCACCCTCTTACTCAGATCAACAGTCTATTACAACCAAATTAACTTGACATAAGATAAGCCCAAGTTCCATCCCACTTGAACAGGCTGACATTTTAGTCTTTTTTCAAACAGCTCTTTTTTTTCCAAACAAAGGGCATTATCATAATATGCCCAATCGCCGTTATTTTAACCTCCTCATATAAGGAATGAAAACAGGTATCACCAAGTTTTTCACTACACTAGGCCATTCATCATTCATACCTAATCTTTTGAAATGCATCATGTTTTTCTTATGTCATAGGAATATTGCACTAAATGATACAGTACGATAATGGCTGGTTATTTTCATATCTAGATTATATTCTGGGTTGATCATGTATAAATATTAAAACAACATTACAAAGCAAATGTAATTTCTCTGGTGCATGTCTCATCAACATGGTGACTTATATTATCAAGACAGCTCCTGGTGACTGCTAACCAGCAATGGCATGTTACGAGTTGTCCTAAATAAGTGTATCGATAACTAAACAAGCTTTACCAATAGCTTTAACTATGGCTTCAGTCTCAGTATTTAGAAGAAAATCTACAAAGAATGAGCCCCTTGTGCGTTTTATTCCTCCGGGAGGTGTGTTTAGGAGCAAGACAGTGATTTGATAAGACCAGCCTAGCCAGCAACAGTGGAACAAAGACATGTTTAATAATGATTATTTTTTTTACTCTAATTAAACCTTCCACTATATTCCCTGAGACTTGATGTGCAGGTCAGAAATCACTTTGCAGGTCACTAAGGAAACAATCTGCAAAACTTCTTGATGTTGCATCTTCAATGATGTAGATAATGGCTCGCACACACTTGTAAAGAGAGAGAGGAGAGGTAGAGAAAAGGAGAGAAGGATAGAGATGAGCAACACACCATTAGTCATTCATTAGTATTCTGTCTACAGCACGTAGTGAGAGAAAGCCGGTATACACAAACAAACATCGCAGAAAGTGCAGGACTCATACATTACATTCGCACAACTATAATCGTGATTTACCAGTAGTGTACTTTTAACTATAAACAAAGGCAGAAAAAAAACATGCCCTTTGATTCCATTGAAATTCAGGGGCGCACAACATAGCAAAATAACCCTCCTCAGGACATCTATATGAAGGGGGGAGGATCCCACGGTTAAACAGGAAGTAGGTGGGGCAATGGTAAAGGACCATTTTCCCATGCATGAAACTGGGTAACCTTCCTGTTGACCGGTGACTCACAGGGCTGGGGGTGGGGCTTGGCTGGGTCCATACCCTGGGCTGGTAATGGCAGCAAGAGACTGTCCGGTACTGTTCCGAGTGACAGCCCTCTATCTCTGGAGGCTAAAACGGACCAGTGGCATGTGAGCTGCACCCGTACGTATGTATGCAAACCCTGAACACTGTTGTGAAAGGGGGACAAACACCGTCCCCCCGGCAGGAACAACCACCAATCTTAGTCACGGCTCTCCTTCAGACTTCGAAGGGCGAGGACTGAAAAAGGGAAATGGTATTTCTCCTCGCTCCTGGAACAAACCTAAAAAAGGACCATAAAAGCTGGAGAGACTATCGTAGTCAGGTTGACAGAAGAAGTGGTCTCCGTCTGGATTCCCCTGTTTTCCCAGACCAGGTTGTGCAGAAGGATCCGCTGACATGGGGTGTGGAAGTGGGGACTTCAGGGTATTACAGTGGTTATGGTCCGGTTGTATTCTGACGGGGAGACTACACATGCCACCGTGCGTTTGTCGATCTGACCCAGTTCAGCAGGACAGCCTTGGTCAGAGGGCACATGGCACATTGCAACCAAACACACTTCAACTCCCGGAAAATGAGGGTGTTGCCGCAAAGCCTGGCATAATGTTCTGTGGCAAGATGAAAGGGCACAGTCATTGCTCTGGGGTATACAGTGCTGTGTCTGTAAGCAGGTGGTGGGAAAGTCTCTGCTTCAATCCACATAAAGAATGACCAGAGACAGTGAAGCGATCACTGCCAGAAACTTGTGGTGACACTTCATCTGAACTCTTGCCAGGAGTTCAGACAGAGCAGAAGAGGAAAGGATAGAGCAACTTTTAAGACCATTACAAGGGGATGTACGCGTCGTCAGTCTTTGTTACGCGTATCATACACTGTGACATATTGCCCGTCCATGCGAGCCGACAACTCAGACCATTTCTTTCGTTTCAGAATATGCCTCTTGAAAGGTCTATGTACGGACCAGAAGTAAAATCCCACGTAATTTAGTCAGAGTGATTAACTCCGACTGACCCAGTGAAAATGGAAACTTAGATGTTTCACCTGTTTGTTTATCTCTGTTGTGGACACAAGATAGCGGTTAAAATGAAAAGATGCAAGACGTTTGCCTTTTCCCCAGTCTCAAGCATGAAAAGATGAAATGTCAAGTAAGTGTCCTAGATCTCCAGAAATGTTCTGCAGTTTCATAGTGGGTATTCCACTCAGAGACTCTAAGGGGCTAACGTCTTTGTGAACGCTGGCACTGTACGTCTTCCTAAAACGGTAGACAGGGCCTTGAAGTGCATCTGTTAGATCATTTGAATATGTTTTGTCAGTATCTCACAAGGGGCACATACCACCTCATCTCAGATATTCCTGAACGCCACTTTTTCCCGAAAATGTTACATATTTGCCCAATTCTTTTAGGAGCAAGTATTTAGTTTAGAAATTAACCCATCCAAGGCAACACATAAAATATATATAAATCAGCATGAAACATGGGCTCTTATTTTTATGGGAAACAGCTGCAGACTGAAAGATGAAAGTTCTTTCTTTGATGGACTGATCAGTGTGGACAGATACATTACAGACCTGATTGAATAGTTTGGGCACACCTCACTTTCACTAATATTACTGTTCCAGACATGTTTATCACAAAAGTTTTACAATATATTTTGACTGTCATATGGAATATAACAGACATGGCTTCTCTTTTCCAGACACGGGTTTCATCTAACCTTTTTTTAAATCAGGTATCGTAGTATATTATTGTACAGCGCCAATCTCAACACTAATGTACTTTGCCAATATTAAAATTCTATTATACCTTGCCAATATCTTAATTAGGCCAGGAAATGTCCATTATCTGGCTCATCAAGCCTTTGAGTGTTTGCCACTAAAAGCCCTGTTCCTTGAGGCAAAATGCAATGTGGCATCTGGCAGTCATTCCAGTAATGTCTTATTCTTCTACATTTAAGATCGTATGAGCTTTGTTGTTGCCGGTCAATCAGGACCCTTTTAGACTGATGTACTTTTGTAAAGCTCCAACATGGCTAAAGAAACTGATCCTTAAGTTTCCACCAGACTTAGTTTAGCTCACTGCACAACTTCCTTTACACTTCAAAATAAATAACAATAGGCCTAAAAATCTTTTGCGCCGCCATGTTGTAGGTAGGGCAACTACACTCTCCTGGTCCTTCCTCAGTCCTTCCAGGGACGCTCACTACTTTAAAAACATTTCACACGTGAACAAACATTTTTGACACAAGCAACGGCACGTTTGATGAAGAGCACATTAGTAATAGTTATTAATATTCTAATGTTCCCTAAGAAATTCATGAACACAACCAAATGATAATTCTTCTGATAGCATATGCCCTTTATTAAATGGTGTTGAAAACGACATCGCTGTTTCCAAAGAAGCGGTGACACTGTGTATAATGCAAATAAAAACAGAGCGCAATCAGGTACTTAATTGAAAGTAGTATAAAGACAACATGTTAAATTTTGAAACTGAGAAATCTTTTAGTATTTTTTGGGGAAAAATACATCCCTGTCGTGAATGTGTTACTGTGTTGCATCGCCACGTCTATAAACAACACTCTGCAAAGCATTTGGGAACTGCGGAGACCAATAGCTGTCGTTTTGAAAGTGGAATGTTCATTCTTGCTTGATAAACGTAGTACTTCAGCTGCTCAACAGTTTGGGGACACCTTTGCTGTATTCGTCAGTGCATAATGAGACAAATGTTTTGAATAGGGAACATGTTGGGACTGCAGGCAGGCCAATTTTGCACCTGGACTCTTACCACAGAGCCATGCAGTTGTGATATGTGCCGCAGGAGGTTTGGCAATGTCCTGCTGAAATATGCAAGGCCTTCCCTGAAAAATTTATTGTCTGGATGGCAGCACATGTTACTCTGTATATAGTGTTCAGAACGAATGGGGCCTTCATAGGAGTGCAAGCGACCCATGCTATGTGCACTAATGCATCCCCATACCATCACAGATGCTGGCTTTGCATTGTGCGCTGATAAGTAGCAGGATGGAGGACGCATCGTCCATGATTCCCAAAAAGAATTTCATACTTGGAGTCGTCAGACCACAGGAGTATTCCACATCGCCTCAAAAATGCCACCTCAGTGGCAGCATTTTTGGATCTTGTTTATACAGTATATGGTTTCTTCTTTGCATGGGAAATGTTTAACTTGCATTGGCAGTAGCAGTGATGTACTGTGGTCATAGACAATTGATTCCAGATGTGTTCCTGAACCCATGCTGTGATATTCAACACAGAATCGCATCTGTTTTTAATGCCCTGGCGCCTGAGTGTCCGAGGATCATGGCCATCCAAAATTGGGTTACGCCATTGTCCCTTGTGTATGGAGCAGGGCTTACAGTTCCCCATGGCCATGGCTGCCAATGCCTGCTTAAATGGCCATAATGCCCCCCTTCCCCAATAAATTATTTTGCCCAAAGTTACTGTTGTGCCCTTGTTGTGCAGTCATTTTTTCCCCCTAGTTTGCTGCCAGTGAAAGTGACACTGCTCTTTCCAATCGCTGAGATCCAGAGCACCAGTCACTCGCAGGAACTCATATCTCAACTGTTATTGACCAAATACCCAACCGTGAGCATAGGTTATCGATACGTCTGCATAAGGGAACAGTGTGTCAATCAAAAAACAACATGAAAGCAAGGTAAACAAAAATAGTATATTATATGTGCTATAGTTACTGTACTGTGCTGTATACCTAGCTACACTAAATATCAAACAGTATTTGTACACCTCGTAAGCAGGTTAGTTAGTTGCCTTATTTCAATTGTAAATGTTGCTTTCATTAATATAACTAGCTATCTGTGCTAAATCAGACCTTAAACTGTCATACCAATATGACCACACCAGCTTAAGATATCTTGATTTATAGGACAAAAAGTGTTCAATTTAAGGTGATGTGGGTCTTTCTTGACAAGGGATAAACATTTAGCTAGCTAACAAAAATATACTTTGAATAACATAGTCACACAAGGGTAAAACAAGGAGGTAAGGTTGATGTCGTATGACGAATTTGTCATTAGTTAATAAATCATGGACACAAAAGCTTTCTAAAATCCCTACAGTTAGTATGTTTTCCTTAACAGATTTTTGTTTTGGTTCAAGACCATAAAGCAAAACAGCTCTTATACAGAGTGGTGAACCCCTCCCCATCCTGAGAATGATCTTTTAATGCCCAATCATGTTACAGACCTGTTGCCTTACATTACATTCCCAGACTTTTGTTTCCTCAGTCCTAGCTTTTTAAAACCTGTTGCTGGAATCAAATAAAAATGTATCATGTATATTACAAGACACAATAACATTTCTCAGTTTCAACATATGTTGTCTTTAAACCTTATATTCAATAAAAAAATGGTACAAATTATTAGCACTTGTGATTCTCTTGTGATTCTCTTCACATTCTACTCAGCGTCCCAAATTTCTCAACCAATTTGACTCCTTGATTTGCTGCTGAAAGTTGAACCTTTTTAATTTTCTAGTTGCTGCTATGATGTCTGAGATTTCAAATGAGGTAGTGTTTTTGCCTCCTCTCCTGCCACATCCATCTCTTCATCTCTGCCTGTGTGGGCCACTGCTGCAACTTCTAGTGCACAGACAGCTTCTCTCAGTCTGGCAAAACCCTCCAGAGGCAGTTAAGGAATGTTACCAATAAAGTTTCAAGTGGGATCTAAAAAAACTCATTGTACAGACAAATAGTGGAAAACTTGGCAACAGCTGTTAACGTAATAAAACGAATGTTATATAGAATGCATATAATGAGATATTACTAAAGAATAGGACCACTGTATTTCTTTTGCACCCATCAGTCATGTACATTTATTTTATGCAGGCTTTTAAATAGACATTGATCATTTTGATTGGAATCCAACCAACAAACCACTTAAATCATAATAACAGTCTCTGTTACAGAAATATTTATGTTCTAGTTATCTACAATGACTAAACCAAGGCTCTGGTAAATAACTTACAGTAAATTTAAAAACACTAAAAGCATGCATTATTCTAATGAGCTGAATGAAAGATGTAGGTATAAGCTAATTTTCACAAGTTTAAACAGCAAAGTACAGTATGGCACAGTTAATCACAGTAATTTAACACCCTGCAACACCTTCCCATGGTAATGAATCAGCCAATCTAATTCAAATAAAATCTGTAAGTGCACTCCAGCAAGTAGTATTCATTGTCATTACAAAATAGGAAGCAGTACAGTAGACATTTAGGCTGCAGACCATATTCATTAAAGGCTTGTACTTGAAACCATATATAACAATACTACCAACCATTCTAACAGCAAATCAATTCAAACAATAGAAAATTATATTTATTTTCCAGTTTAATGTGATGGGCTTTAGGAAATAATGTAGGCAAATACGGTTATACACAGCCAGCCGACACAGAACAATAAGCCACAATTGGTAAATTTGTGAAAAAAATTATCCAATTGTATGTGTGGGAGGCTCTATTGCTAACCGAAAGGTTAGGACTGATGCACAACACTGAATTGTCACTCTATAACAGGTTAAACTTGTGTAAGGACGTTACATAGCAGTTGAATCGATTTGAGAACCAGACATAAAAGCACAAAGCATTTGACCTAGTTGAAGCCTTTTTGAGCATCAACAGACAACGTCAAGATCAATCTTGGCTATTCTACCGCACACTATGTAAAGAGTTTCCCAAGACAGAAGGTTTCCGGTTAGAATGAAGACAATTTTATCAACAAGGTTTGAATTGACCTAGCAGTAAGCTAGGGTTGTTAGCCAACATTTAAAAAAATATTTTCTAGATCACGTTAAGGATAAAGTTTGGTCTATATGACCATGCTGGCCTAGGTAAAAAGGCAGGTCAAGGGACTTCATGTAGTTGTTTGGCCAGTAGTTCTGTTTTTTTGTGAAACCAGGAATATATCATATCTGACGTTCGTTCATTTGATGGTTTGCGTCCCCCAGAATGGAATTTAGCACAATGTTCATTGCTTTCTCAAACAGTAACTCATACCACCTTCAAACTGTCTAAGATGTGAAACAAACTATCCCAATTGTAGTTGGGCTCAGCAGATCAACAGTCAGTGGTTATACAACTAGAGGTCGTGCTAACAGTCTTTTTCCAAAATCAAGGACAAAAAGCGATTCTAAAATGGCCCCACAAATCCTTCGCCTACAGACATCCCCCAAACAAAGCTTTACAGAGAGTGGATTATTAGTCAGACAGTCGTGTAGAGCTCAGCTGCGAGGTTGAGGCAGGACGCCATAAATGCACCAGGACATTATGTATCAGGTCCATGGCAGTTCTTAAGAGAAGGCAAAAACTACAGGCATATTTCTGCAGATTTCACTGTGATTGATCGTCATTCCAAATGATTTCAAATGAAATGCTAAGTTCCACACTTATGGTAAAACATTGTTTTGAAATAGTTGGTTTATCCAGAGATTTGACAAAGCATAAACCCTGAAAAATTGCTGTTTTGACATTACCCATCCCATGGCCCTCACTCCAGACGAACACAAAGACAATGCAATAAAAGTGAATCATTTGTTTTGGCCTGGAGTGACATCCTTGGCATATCAGGGTTGTTCCATCTGCTCACATAAACAAATAAATAACCTCAATTTCTACATCCCAGAGAGCTGGAAATAAGACTGTCGCTGAAACCTTGGATATAGTGCATATAGCAAACAGTGACAGATGGTTTAATTTATCTAAAGTTACGGAATGTCAGAACTAAAAGCACAAGTGGTTCCTTATTTGGGACACAAAAAGACACAAACCAATATCTGTTAGCTGACAGACCCAAAGAATAAGACCAGCTGAAAGCCAATTGGAACCCATCATGATACCAGTTTTCTTTTTAGGTCTCAGGAAATTCAGGAATTATTTATTTGCAATGTTGTTTTTGTAGTCATTCTGCTTTAAATACTGATGCATACATGCATTACCAAATACATTGTGATTGAGCCATGCTTCAGACTCTGCTGATGGTCTTTCTTGCTTAGTGTTTTCACATCTAATCTAAAATGTACACGCACTCAGGAGAAGCGGCAGTGTCGAATTCCTGCTCCAGCACCACTTGCATTTGATCATTGTCTCACAGGACTGGTATTTTGAATGATTTAGGCAGGGCTCAGTGGAGCACACAGATTGCAAAAATGCTGATTTTTTACGACGAATAGCAGTCATTTTCCTCTTTGTGCATTTTACATTGTGCAGCAGGTAATAAGCTCATGTATTTTTGAATGACAGAAGGCATCATATACACAAAAGAATACACTATAGTAGCCCAAACCCTGGGTTAATTTAACATTAACCCAGTGTTTCCCGATTCTGATCCATTCAGTTTTTTATCAGGTGTGAGGGCAAAAAACATGCACCCCTTTGGGTCCCCAGGACAAGGATTGGGAAACACTGCATTGACCCAGAGTATAATAATAGTCCTTATTTCTCCAGGAAGTACCTAGAACACCCCAGAAGACAGTATGCAGTCAATGAGAAGGACCAGAACATAGTTGTCATGACCTTGGAAGCCCAAAAAACACAATCTCAAGAGACCGAAACACCGACACAGAGGTGAAAATGAAGCCGTGACCATAGATGGAATTCAACATTATGTAGAGAAATCAATGGAAACTCTCACTATATGGAGACAAAAGACGTATGGAAGCAAACCAAAGAGTGAGGAAGCACAAGGCCATTGACATCGGTACTAGCCGAGGGAGATATTGGTGCAAGTAGAAAGTCTGATCACAGCTTAAGTATCAGAGATAGGGATGCGTGCTCCTTTTAGCACATCACAATGGCTTGAGCTGGTTGAATATTAAAGTTTGGTCTCACTGAAGGAGGGAACAAGGCCCAACGAGCTACAGGACACTCCCTCACATGTGCACTGCCAGAATACCAACTTCAATCTTGCCTCCATAGGTGTAGCATGGTGGGAGAACACAAGACATGGATAGTGAGGGGAAAGGGTGCAAAGCGTTCATTAAAACTAAATATTTTAAAGGCGCAGTATTTCAGATTGTTACTGTACTTCTCGCTCGTGACTTATTGGGTCTCTCAGTTATCTCCAGCCGGCAGGAAGGCACGTGAACACAATATCAGATTGCAGTCGGCCCCTTACCTGCCTGGAAGCTCCATTCATCCCTGCCCAGATGAGGCAGAATAAGCCTAATTGAAGACAGCGGTGCCTCGTCAAAGCAAACAAGACTAGCTCCAATTCAGAGCTCCCTGTCTCGAAGCGGCGCTCTTAGGTCAGCTCTCCATGGTCCTGAATCTCCCACTATGGCTCATTCTGTGGGAGTGTGAGCAGCTCGGCCAGGGAAATAACAGCAAAAGCGAAAATATGTACCTGTTAAGGGATTGTTCAATGGTCTAAGTGTGCAGCAGACAGACTCATGGAAAGTGGGGCTCTGCAAGTGTAGGATATATAACCCAGGACATGGCTCCCCCACACTGAAGCGCCAGATAGAAAAATGTGGAATAACAATCTATAGAAAAAACAAATGTTCCGTCACAACGGAAATACATTTATTGTGGAGGGTCACAAAATCTGCCGGTTGTCCTGCATTTGGATAGTTTAAATCTGATCACCACAGTCAAGAACCAAGAAGTTACGGATATTGTAAGAGCACATGAATGAATTGAGCCCACAGGTTTTCTTTGGCTTGTAAGGTTTTCAACCTGCAACGGAAATGGGTCAAATGAAAGGAATATGCTGGGTATTTCACAATGGGTTCCCAAATGTTGTATTTTTGTTGCACATACAATGCCATTAATTATTCAATAACCGTGGGGTTTGATGTGGGTAGCCAATTCAATTAATCAACTGGTATCTAAATATTATTATTTATTTTATCAAATTGGTAGCATATTTTACTGTACATTCACAATATTCAAAACTCCCCCCAACTTCACTAAAACATTGCTCTGTCTACTGCTTTTCTCCCGTTGTCAGAGCTTGTGGTAATTTGACCCGACTGCTCTTTGTGGTTTTCATAACAGACAGTGCCTTTTAAAGGGCTTTAATTTCTTGCCGGTCTCCCTCAACATTATATATTTATTTCTGTCGCTGACAAAAAAAGTATCCTACTGTCATAACAGTTGCAGAACCCTGGTCAGGACAGATCAAAGCAAACACATGCTCCATAGCTCTTTATCTTCTCTTCAATATTTACTCCAATCTGGAAAAGTCAATCTACCAGACAGAAAATAAACTGGAACAACTGAGACCTGTACAGTCCTACATAAGAACAATGGAAGAATGCTTAGATATTGGCTGTAACAGGAGGCATGTTGAGAATATTAAACAAAAAAACATAAAGGAATGGTGCAGAGGTAGAAAATGTGGTTGAATGTTAAGCACACCACTTTCGCCCATTTTGCTCCAACACTGGCTTGTACACCAATTAGGTTAGTGACAAGGTTACACAAAAGAAAAAAATACATTGTGTGGATGTATTTAAATAATTCAACACATGAAACACATTAACTCAATGATGAGGGGCTGTAATTGTTAGTTTAGGGTATGCCATGACCCCATCAGCTCCTACACGTAAAAAAGACAGAAGATTCATGACATGAAACTCCAACCGGCCCTTTCTCCCCAAAACCTTGTAGCAGAGTGGTCACCACCATCTCTATTCCAACAACCCCAATTAACTTTTCTTCACCATCTCAAAACTCTCACTATCACATTCCAGCACCGAAGATCTCATTCATGTCACTTCCATCCTAGATTACTGAAACACTCTTCTTACTGGTGTCTCCCCCAAACTCATCAACAGACTACAACAGGTCTAGAACACCCCCCCGTTCCTCTTATCCACCAATGGGAGGCCGTGCTTTTTGCTGCTCTGTACCTAGATTCTGGAATGCACTCACCCCCTTCACCTAGAGGCCAACACCTCATTCACAACACTACTCAACACACATCTATTTCACACTGCCTACAACCTTTAGCATTGTGTTTGATATGTCACGATTTTACACTTATAACTTGGACTGTTTGCTCACTTATATAGGCCCATTTTTACGTAAGATGTCATTGATCGTTTTGAAAGGTGTCCCCCCAAAATAATTTATTATTATTATGTAATATGCCACACACAGCAACATAATCTGTACAGAGTAAGCTACAGTAAGACACCCATACAAAGAAAATGTCCTACCTTTTGCTTTGGTGTGGGTCCAAAATGTGGTTATGAACATTTCCATGTCAGCATTATTCTCCCAGCATATTTTTTTGTATGAGTTTCTTTGAGAGGCCTGTTTTGAAGATAACCTTGGTGCCCTGAACACAGACAACTCCATATTGTCTATTGTCTGATTTCAAATTGTGTCATTATGTAAGTGGATGGGGATCCAGTGCTGCCTACAAATGACTGTTGCTATGTTCCGAATGCTCTCAGACCTGTCCAGCAAATAGGCTAGATGCAAATTCATCTTTTCAGATGCTGTTTTTTTTTTTCTTCTTTAACTGTACCTACAGAAGCATAGTGACAAAGCTAGCAAGCAACCAAATATCAGCTATGGAAATGAATAGCTTGCTTGGCTTGTTTGCCTACCCTTGAATGGTAGAGATGCTGCCCTGCAACTAGGAAAGAATGTTGGTATTCACAAATTTCAGCATACAGTACAACAAACTTAATCAAGCTACGGGAAAGATTGACGCACACTCTGTGGATAATACAATGAGGTACCCATTAACCTAAAAAGGACAGTGTCTAGATATGGTGTGATACCGTTTGAAAAAGTCAACTGGTTTCCATATTTTTTTCCTTAAGTGATCTATTGGGTTTTCCTATTCCAGACTTGGGATTCTGGGATAAACTGTTGGAGAATAGTATAGGATTACAGTGACTGACAGCTTTCTCTGTCCACCAGCAACATAAGCCAGGCTGGTTACATCGTCTTACAGTGTGAAACCCTTCACATTACAATGCCAAATTGTCGTTGAGCGGTGAGTGGGTTGGGGAAGTCGTTACTGAAGTCATGACTACAAATGTGTCAGTTTAAATTAAAATGCAGCTGCCTTTTAAAGTCAATAATATTAAATGAAATCAAAACAAGTATAACATTTGGAAACAACTCTGACCACTTAGTCAAATCATGGGGTCATTACTGTGCTTCAATAGTTATTCAACTAAAGAATTGCACACATTTAATATTATATTAGGTGAGCACATTGGCTGCATTCAGGGCTTCTGACAAATCTTTTCCCATCAAGAACATTTTCAGCAATTATCTGATTGGTTCAAAGACAAATGAATGTAAAAAATAAGGGTGCCTATGCAAACCCAGCCATAACATGCAGGATCCATTCACTATCTGCACAATCCAACTCAATGTTTTCCATAAATAGGCTTGTCTGCTCATAGATTTGTACAGTGGAGGAGCACAATTAATTTAAATATATTGGGCTCATTTCAACCACATTGTGGGAGACAATTACTTGAAACCAAAATTATTAAGTACCTGAACATAATCCAATGAATGTCTGCAATATTGTAAAAAAATGCTAAAAATGACAGGAAATACTTCAGTTTTGAGCAGTTTTGAGCAGATGTATTCACGGGTTGCCAGAGCAATGAACACTCATACAGTTTCTTTTGTTGTGAAAACATTGTGTTGATAAATTTAGGTTTGCATTACTTCTGAATATTGTATGCAATCCAAGTGCAGTATAAAGTCAAGACATACCGCAGACATTCTCAAAAGGTATGCATGCATTTGTGGTTCTGCTGTAGATTTTTATTTTTTTATGTCATTTAGAAATACCTTTGAACTTATTGTATATTAGGGTTCAAAATTTACTGTAGATAAGAATTTTCTAAAATCAATTGAGCAATCATTCTAACAACGCTACTATCTTATTCTAAATAAGCTCTATAGTTACTACAGTCTAGATTAAGTGAAAACATGATTTGTATACCACAACTAGAGTCAAGTTTTGCCTCCAAAACCTACACAAAATGAAACAGTATCTGAAGTAGAGCAGCCACTGACATTTACTAGGGGAAAAAAGAAATGGAGTCCTAGTTATTTATTTTCTCTGACCTTCACTCCTAAAGCCTAATGTATTTCTTTTGGTTGTCATTCATTTGACTTCGCCACTGCCAGTGACTAAGGCAAATGCTTGACATTTTCTGCCAATCTCACTTCTTGAAATATTAATGAATTAATCTTCTGTCCAACCAATGCACCTTCTGAATATGTATCTGTTTCCCCGTATTTAGAAACATTTGATGTTTTTTGCATTCAAATGATTTTTCACGTGTCGTCATGGCATTTGGGAATGCCCGCTTGGCAGGCAAAACAGTCTCCTTCCATTGCCCACCATCAACAGATGTACCAGTTATACTTCAGAATTCCAGATAATGCAGTTCCATTTGATGCGCTAATATATATTGCATTAGTGTTCACATTTACATGGGATCATTGTAATCTGCACCGATGCAACCAACTCCAATGTCATTGCAATGGCCTAGCTAACATTAGGGAGGCTAGTTAAACCACTTGTTGAATATAATAGCGTTACCTAAATTAATAGCAAAGTTCCAGGAGAAAGTCCCACCAATCCAACCATCTCTATGGCAACCCAGGCTGTCAATGGTGGGTCATTTAAACAGTAGGAATGGCTTACCGGACATTGGGAAACCATTTATATAATTATCGGTGCATTTGTCAAGTGATTCTGTTATACAGGCTGCACTACACTACACTGACCACCCATAGAACCAACAGTAATGTAGGTAAACTAGTGCTCAACTTCCCTTTGACAATGAAGAATTTTTCCTTCACTTCCCTAACAATTGGATTATTAACCCACCCTGATAGAATGGTGTCAGGATATCAACCTACAGCTCAATGTTGATCACAGGAAGCAGCGGCGAGGACATATCAATTCGTCTGCAGTAGAGTTCACAACACCAGGTTCCTCGGGGTCAACATCAGCAATGACTTTACCTGGGCTCATCACTCTAATGTCGTGGTCAAGGAGGCCAGGAAACGTTTCTTTTTCCCAAGGCCGATTAAGGAAATTTGGCATGGATCCCAGGATACTCACCAACTTCTACAGATGCACTATCGAGTGTATCCTGCCCGGCTATGTCACCGTTTGGTATGGCAGCTGCACCACACTCGACCGCAAATAACTTCAGAGGGTGATTAAAACAGAGCCTGTCACAAATTCTGACCTGCCATCCCTGCAGGACCTCTACACAGAGAGTTGTAGGGGGAGCAAACTGATCATTACAGATCCCAGCCACACATGCCATGGACTTTCTACCAAGCTGCCGTCAGGCAGAAGGTACAGGAGTATTCAGTCCAAAACTAACAGGCTACAGGATAGTTTCTTTCCTCAGGCCGTAAGGCTGCTCAACTCAGGAACCCCTCATCCCTTCCATCCATAGTCCCATGATAACCGGTCACTTTAGATCATGTTCATCTGCCAATTATATCATGCACACCTTTCAATTTTACATTGCACTACGATGATAATAATAATAATAATAATAATAATAATAAATGTTTGTAGTGTTATTAGTGATGTGTTTGTTTTTATCTATAATTCCTGTTACTTTTCAACTTCTAACTGGACAGTCAGGAGTAGGAAAAGCAAGCATTTCATTGCCATAAATTGTTATTGCAAATGACAAATAAACATTTGAACATACTGATAGCTGTATGTACCTTTGTACACTTTCGTTGTGATTGCAATGTAAGGGATGGATTCTCCACAAGGAATGTGCACAACCCCAAAGTTCTGCTCCGGCAGGGATGTCGCTGTTTTTAACTAAGTAAATAACGCAGTGGGTGCAGTACGTGGGTCACAGGTGCCTAAAACTCACAGTGTGTTTGTACTTCATGTTTGGTGAGGTGATCTATACACTAATGAACTGTAAAAGTAGAACATTTGACCGGCTTGTGCAGTAGCTCCATGGAATTCCCAGTGTTAATTTTCATGTTGTAACAATGTTTTGCCCAGCAGGCCATCAGCGCAACCACGTGACTGAAAACTCAGAATAAGTTGTTTGAGTACTCATTTTGTCATACTTTTCATACTCATGGCGAAGTTGTAGCATATTACTTTATTTACTGCCGAAATCCTCTCCTTGTTTCAGCTCTGACTAAATTAACCTAATAGCCCACATCTGTAAAGATCTAAAATAAAAATGGCCATAATAGTAGCATAGAATAGAGGTTTCTAGACCTTTTCGGATGGTAAATGAAATCCATAGAGCAAAGAGGACTGACTAAACCTTAATCAAAAGCCATAACAAACTCCCCATGCCGTATGCAAATTCTGTCTCTTAAACCTGCTTTAATTAACTAATCTCAATGTAATTTCAACAGTTCCTTTGGAAAAAAAATCCCCTGTATCTTCAATTAAGATGACTGGTGAGATAGAAAAAGCTGATAACGGTATTTTAGAGGGAAACGGAGTGAAAGGTGGTGGTAGAGATGACAGAGGTACAGTACCAAAAGCATGAGGCTACAGGCCCTTAGGCTTTCAGTCAGCTTTTTAAGACGTGACCAGTACTGACTGAAGACAGGCAAAAGACAGGAGCTGTTGCGGACAAAAAAGCGTCAATTTCCAACAATCAAGAAGGTATCAAATGAGAAAAAACAAAACAATTGTGTAGGTAAGAAAGAAATAGAATCGCTGAGTTTGCCTGTTCACTTTTGACCAGTCTCAACGTCAACAGTGAAGAGGCGACTCAGGGGACACTGGTATCCCGAAGTCACCTGTTGACTGTTGAGAATGAGACTGGTGTTTTGTGGGTACTATTTAGTGAAGCTGAGGACCTGTGAGGCGTCGGTTTCTCAAACTAGAGACTACTGTATTTGACCACTTGCTCAGTTGTGCATCAGGGCCTCGTACTCCACCTACTATTCTGTTTAGAGACAGTTTGCACTGTTCTGTGAAGGAGTAGTACACAACATTGTATGAGAACTTCAGTTTCTTGGTAATTTCTCGCACTGAATAGTCTTCATTTCTCAGACTTAGACTGACGAGTTTCAGAAGTCCTTTTTAAGCCTGTTTTCAAAACCACAAGGGCTGATGCTCCAGATACTCAACTAGTCTAAAGATGGGAAGTTTTATTGCTGCTTTACTCAGCACAAAATTTTTCAGCAGTGCTACAGTAACATAATTACAAAAGGGTTTTCTAATGATCAATTAGCCTTTAAAATAATAAACTTGGACTAGCAAACAATGCCCCATTGGAACACAGGAATGATGGTTGCTGATAATGGGTCTCTGTACACCTAATAGATGTACCATAAAAAAAAGGAATAATAATAAGCCGTTTCCAGCTATAATAGTCATTTACAACATAAAAAAATGTTTACACTCTCTGATCAATTGTGTTTTTGAAGAAAACACGCTTTTGTCCATTATATAAACATACAACAAAATATTGCTTTCCTCTGAAAACAAGGACATTTCTAAGTGATCCCAAACTTTGAACTGTTGTGTATAGAGAGACAATCTCTTCTATAAACAGGGGCTTCCTATAGGTAAATAAAGCATAATTCAATCTCGTCATAATAATATTTTATTAAAAACAGACAGGGGCGAAGAGAGCTCCAGGAAAACGGACTTCTCTCTATCCAGATTGTGATCTATGCCCCTGTAAGGCTGTCTCTATATTTATACAGTGTTATTAAACGAGAAGGAAATAAAAACACAGCATTTTTTGTTGAGTGAAGACCAGGATTAATGATAATGCACTGGTACAGGGCTAAACTAATGAAGCAGCGCAGTTCAGGCTACATCTTAACCCACATGTGTACATAGTCGCTTAAGTAAATGTGTTTTCCTTGGATTTTATCTGAAAACTTGATGACTACAAATGAGCAAAAAGTATTTTAGTTTTTTAAAGAGGAAAAACATTGGCAGTCTTTTTTGAAAACAGGAATGGATTCATCTTACACATATTTGACAGATAAATAAAATAGGAGTGAACAAAAAATCTAGAAGGGGACATATTGACATATTCTTAGCATACAGTATATAGGTAGTGGTGCTTCTGGGACTGTGTGTGCGCGCGTGTGCGAGAGAGCTGACGATGATGACTGTGTGTGCGCGCGTGTGCAAGAGAGCTGACGATGATGACTGTGTGTGCGCGCGTGTGCGAGAGAGCTGACGATGATGACTGTGTGTGAGTGTTAGTGAGTGTGTGAGTGTGTGAGAGAGAACAACAAAAAGGGT
Source organism: Esox niger (assembly GCA_016801105.1). Lineage (NCBI taxonomy): Eukaryota > Metazoa > Chordata > Actinopteri > Esociformes > Esocidae > Esox > Esox niger. The sequence continues at coordinate 63,532 of JACXGJ010001883.1, forward strand.
TAACAGTGTGGGAGACAGAGTGGGTGTCTGGAAGCTCAATGTAATTTGTTGAAAGTAATGGAGGCATTCATGCATATTGCGATGATTTTGATTTGAGCCGTTTTCACTCTGATGCACACATTAAAACACTGTTTGTCATCACAGTCATGACAGAGACAGACAGACAACCTGTTAGCAGAGATAGTGAGGATGACAGTCACATTAACAGTTGGAACAATTTAATGTGTATTAGCATTGCAACACCTAAACTTTCTCCTAGATAGCCAACGCTAAATAGCAAATTGACACTTTCACCATGTGCTGTTTATTTAATATAAACAATAATATCCAGTGAAAGCAGTCTATGCCTGGATGGGAATGTTCTCTGAATGACCCCGAAGCACAAGGGCTAGGAGCTAAAAAATGTTGTTCAAGAAGTAATGTCCATGTTCTCGCCCTCTAGTGATTGTATGGTAAGTGTTTAAACAAGTATGACGAGGATACAAGAGAAAACTGATAGATGGGATGGAGGGAACATTTCAAGGGGGAATATCTCAGGTACTTGGAAAAAGTTTTTAGACAATTGTTTAGGTAATTAAAGTTAGTCACACAGTAGAAGTTTTACTAATGGACCCATCAGAACATGACTTCAGTTAACATAATAAAGCAAGGAAATTATGTATATTCTCTCCCTCTAGTGAATCCTAAGCCAGGGCAAGGGAAACGGGAAATGATATTGTTGTTTTTTCACAGAAAAACTGGCACTGATTTATTTGGAATTTAATGATGATGTCTTAGTTTATCCTGCTGTGCATACCAAACTTTGAAATGGAAATCTTGCAAGTGTACAGAAGACTTCCCATTTTCATAATATTAAAATATTTCACAATCACCCTTAATAAAACTCATTCCACTTTTTTACTGTAGGTAACTTTTCATGAATATAACATATTACAGTATCCAAATGTCCAAACAACAGCAGGCATAGAGTTACTCTTCCCAAGTTTGAAGCGGCCCATTTGTTTTTTGAACTCTGAAAACCTCACCTACTTTAGATTTTTAGGTATAAATCTAAAACTATGCTGAAAAAGAGAAAATGGAAATGGGTACTTCATCTTGATATACAATCTGTATAATTCACTCATTGGTTTAAGCTAATGATTATTTAGTTGTGCCACAGCCTTCAGGGGTAAAGAATTCATTAAACGTATGACTACAAAAGCATGCTAGCACATGAATACCTCTAATAATCCATGGATCAATCTGTCTAAATCAGTTATTCTGATGCATTATATGCAAAACCACTGCTCCGATACTGACAAAACTTTGGTGAATGATGAATCATGTCAGAATGAACCGGCATTTACCAAATGACTATGATTAGCCAGGCATGAGCCATTAACACTACTAAAACTTGTCAGTCACACATTTTTCAGACTAAGTGGTTCAGCCTTTAAAAAAATGGGTAGTTTTGCCAATTTGATGCATTCCAGAAAGATAACTTGACACTAATTGTAAAACAATTGTTTAACCATCCAAAAAGTGAGAAAGTAGTAAAAGAATTGCAAAAGATAAAGTTGCAGTATAGGGTTTATGAATAATTATAGCCAGTAGTCTCAGAGGTACTCATGAGCCAAGTGGGTTTCCTCACAGATTAGGGGTTTAGTGGGGGGGGATTGTTAAAGCAAGTGTTTAAAGTATGACAAGCATACAACAGCAAGCTGATAGATGGACTGGCGACAAATATTCAAGGGGGAATATTTTGGGTACTACCAATAGTATTACCAATGGACCCTTTGGAACATGAATTCAGTTCACATAAGGCTAACCTTAGAATGAGGCACAGATGTCAGTGTGAATGAATGACCACATTAAATAATAATTTTCAGAATTGGCTTTCGTAAAACATTACAATGAAAACTTAAAAATGACATTTTGGTGCGAAATGAGTTGTTCTTATAAAGATGCATTGTTGCATTGTTCATTTTTTCACCAGAGCTGCAAAACTTTTCACCAGAAACTTGGAAAAGCGTTGAATGTGAGAACAACATCCATGTGCAGCTTGTTCCTCATCCAAACCAGCACTGGGATGCAGGGGTGCTAAGCTGCCTTATAATGAAAGGAAAGCATTAAAGAATACCTTTTACCTCAACTAATGGATGTGGGTGCATTAACTTATGCAAAGGCAAACTGGAGAGGAATACAAATATGGGACCTCTGTGAATCAGGGCGGGGGTGACAGCCAGTCCGCTTATGATTAATTAAATTTGAGGAACGGAAAAGATTTTCCTGCCAGGCTGTACCTATTGCAGTAATTTGGGCACAGTGGAGCGTTTTGGCATCAAGGCGCTCTGTAATTACTTAACTCTTCCTGATTACCCCATTGCAGGTTATGATATCTGCTGAATAAAGAAGGCAAAAGTGAAAAGAGGGAGCGACCACCACCAGAGATCCCGAATACAGCTGCACCAGTGATTAGAACAGCGCCAGTCTTTAATGGGCTGCTGGGAGGCTGCAGGGAGAGACAGGAAGGGAAACATTTGAAGTTGATTCGTCCTTTATAAATCCTCACTATAGGAGACATGTTACAATACCCATCAAGTGAGTTAACTGTATTAAAGATTAAATTCACCCAGTTGTCAATTGAACACAAAGCCCTATTGAAACGTGATTTTCACTTTTCACCTGACATTTGAAACTAGAGGTGTGATGTGCAGGATGTTGGCATTTTCCACAGGACGAAACTCTTAACTAATTATAATGAACATTCTACAAAAACACAATTACTAGAAAAACTTGCAGTAGATAAGTATGTGGCTTAGAGTAAACAGAAAGATAGGGGGCTCATGGGTAGGTATTACTGAGTTACTGGAGAGGAGCACAGACTGCCTTGAATACCAGATGATAGAAATAGTAGGAAAACAGTTATGAATTAAGGATAACAGTGTACCCGTAGAAAAATGGGATGCTGCTTAGGGCTTTGCATGTACTAATCAGAATATCAAAAACACTATGACATGGCAAAGCTATTCATTTGACATGTAATAACAAAATTAAAATGTCCAATGTGCTTGCGCTAAATTTCTAAGTTATCACAAGCCAAGCACCGTGCAACAACTGAAATCATCAAGAAAGCTGTTAACAAAAAGCCTGCAAACAGTTGGCCATATATGCTTAGAAAACAGTGATTCAATTAAGAATAATTCGCTTGACCAAAATGAAAACTTCTGTTAGCATCAAAACACATTTTATGGTCCAACATCCTGATTCAGCTTAACACTTAAAGGGCAAGGCATACTTTTCTTTACATTGCTGTTAGTGCAAAGTTAACACATTAATTTGTTTTCAGATGGAGTTTTCACAGATTATTTTGTATCATGATGGGAGTATGAACTATGTAGCTCTCCCAAAAATTATGGAACATTAGATAAATTGCATTTAGTGGCATGCAAATTCTACAAAACGTTTTCTACGAAGGTTTTCCAAAATATATGGATACACATTGTTTGATGTATGTTAGACATAGTTTAGACTGATCTACAATTAATATGATTATGCATCCAACAGAATGCAGTGCCTACCTTTACCATTGTATATCAGCTTGTGGGCGTCCCAGAGCTAAAACAAAACCAAGTCCTTGTTCCAGAGACTCTGTATATAGAACACATTTTGTATACATTTTATCTCCAACCGTCAATCTTAAAGTAATGTATTTCTAAGTGCAGGTTATCAATTTTGACAGCTACTCCTAACTTACCTTTTGGTTGATATCACGGCATGTGGGCGTCTTACTGCCAAACGAAACATGTCGACGTCTTCCAGGGATTCTCCTGATTCTAACTTATGAGCTGGTGTTAGCACGAAAAGTTTGATCACGGCAATTGCTTTTTTGTTGTGTGACCTATCACGCAAATGACCGAATCCTGGTAATATATTTACGGTAATGCTGACTCGCTAGGTTCCGCTAAACAGTAAAATAAATGTGCGTCAAGCAGATACGCCCCGGCATAAGGCGACACAAGTTAACATGACCCAATTCTACGGTCACGCGCAAATATGTTTGTTATAAATGTAAGCAGCTGTTTTCGGAAGTTTGCTAGGGAAATGTTGATGCCTGGCTTGTCCCAATTTAACCAGCCTGAAAATAATGACCAAAAGTAGCAGTCAATGATCACCAATGTTTGAGGAATCCGAGTAATTGGAATATGTTGTTTAATTAAAATCAAAATATCATTTCCTGACAAAGTTGGTAGATACACAAATTGATAAAAAACTAAACAAGCTGGTCAATAACCTACACTCGAGGCCCCCAAACAAACGCTTAAATCGTCAAGCTGGTTAAATGGTTTTACAAATGCTGAGAAACTGCATATCTGCGTGCTCACAAAACAGAGCTAGAAGCAACAGGAGAAAGCTACAATAGTATATTTCTTGCCTACTAGTACCAACTACAATCCCTAATTTCAACTACAGTACTGAAAATAGATTTGGGGTAAGTTCTGATAAGTCGATAACCTTATTTGTTGTGTCAAATATTATGATTGCACATGTCAATTTTTATTATTTGCCATCTATTTTATTTTTAAACTGGACTTTAATTAATGGTACATTTAGAACATATGGCTGTTCAAAGAAAATTAGAATAGAGGGGAGTTAGATAAACATGTAAACAGATTTGTTGCTCTGTTCACCCATAAAGCTGACTAATTTGACTCTCGAACGGCTCACAGTTAAAAATTAATAATAACCCAGAACAATAAAAACATTAATGTTGCTAAAGCAGAGGCAAGAAAGTGAAGTCAAAACCATGTTAGAGTGTAAAATGGACCATGAAATAAAGTTACATCTTACCTTATCTTTTACATTACCCCACTGGAAAAATGCACTGGAACAGAAATATGTGATCTACCCACTATTGTTACTGCAGTGCAGTTATGCAATCAAGTGATTCATTTTGAAACTTTGAAAAATTGAATTGACTGGATCTTGTCGTGGTCAGGGCCTATCTCAAATGGGACATGGAGTGGGTGGGGGCTAGGTTCTGCTTCAGAAGGTAGTGTAGCTTGAAGGAGGTTAGATTTCCTTTGACCAAAACATTGCTTTTTTTAAGATTGTTTGATCAATATGAAACCTAATAAAAGTACACACCTCCAAAGCGCTTGCTCTGATTTCTGGTGTGGGGCACTGGCACAATGCATCTCTGGGAGAGGGAGGCACTTGGCTGTTTCTTCTTTAATCAGAGAGATCAATTTGCACCATTGCTGTCAAGCATGACACACAGTGAAAGGGTGCTTAATATCCACAGCTTGTTGATCTCCTTATCCCATGTCTGGTCAGGAAACCTATATCATGAAGCAAGCTTTAATGGCTGAAACTTGTGATTTATAGAATTGAAGAGGGTGGGGGTGTATTGTGTAATTGGTGAACCTCCGTCAATTTGGAACTTTTCCAATGCCTTATAGAATCTATACTTGAGGAGTTTTGGGTTACCTGAAGGAGTCAGGGCCGGCACCATATGGGTGTACCTAGGTAATTGTCTACAGTGTGTATATTTCCAAACCCTCTGTATCAATGTTTGACAGATTTTCCCTAGCAGTCATACCTCTTTGTAGACAGGAGCACAGTGCAGCACACAGTAGGGTGGGCCATTACCACAAATAACCATTTATTTATCAAATAGTCTGAGCAACTGTAAATCATGAGGAGGGAAAGTTTGTAGTTTTGATCTGGTCTGACCCTCCACCTGAAGAAATGTGGGGGAGGTGAAGGAAGGTGTGTGATGGCATATCTCCCACTGCGTTATATGCTGCTGTACTTGCTGTTCCTCCCAACAGAGTCTTTGTTCTTCCTCTCTCCTAGCATGTCAGGACAGCAGCAGTGGACCCGCCTGGCTGTCATGGCCCTCCTGGTACTCACAGTAACAGCAGGCGAAGGGCTGAAAGCTGAGAAACAAGGTGAGAAACGCTGGCAATTCAGTGGGTAGGAAGATTGATTTTGATCAGAAATTCACCTCAATGAGGGGTCTCAAAGGGAACGGACAATGTCAGGTCATATGTTGGTTCGTCATGATATTAATAATTTAGCCGTACATTGTGGTCGCATAGCTTTCACCTGGCCTAACAGCAGTCAACACATTTATGACCTATCTTTGTAGTCTGAGGTTAATTAAATTTCCCTTTAGGCCATTTACATTATAGTATTAGTCTGCATTTTGTCTGTTGTATGTGTTTGCTGCTTTACACTGTGCTGACGAAACTGTCTCCCACTGCATGTTTCTAAATGCAGCTATTGGTGACAATGTTCTCACCTTTTCTGTTATGGACCGGTTACAGGTTACAGGCAACAAAATACAATATAGCACTCTGGTATCCCACCACTAATAACACCCTCAGTTATTGTAAATCTAATAGAGTCTGTACCACATTGCTATTGTTTTTTCTTCATACACCGACTTATACTTTCCTAGAGACGACTGCTTTTTCATATTAGTAGCTGCTGAGGTAAGACAGATGGCCTCACCACATTCATAAGCATTCTGCTGTCAGAGAGGCTGCTTTGATGTTGATGATAATGTGTTGTCTATGCCAAATATGCCAAATGTTGTTGTAGGGGAAGGCTAGAGGGAGGTTCTGAGTTAGGAAGTGGGCCATCAATGGAGCAGACTTTTCAGATAAGCCCAGGGAATTGCATGTAGAAAGCCTGGGATGCAGATGTAGGTTAGTGGTCCTAATATTTGACAATCTTGACCACATACACACACTAACTGTACATGGCCACCTGACTGCACGCCATAGCAAGTTTTCAATCCCTCTGTTCATGTAGTCTCGTGAATGTGTGGATGTCAGTAAAGCATTCAAACAACTGCGCATGCAAATGTGATCCCGCAGGGAAGAAGGAACGCAAGTCCGACTGTGGGGAGTGGCAGTGGAGTGTGTGCGTGGCCAACGAGGGAGACTGTGGCCTAGGTACCAGGGAGGGCACACGCACCGGTACCGACTGCAAGCAGACCATCAAGACCCAACGCTGCAAGATCCCCTGCAACTGGAAGAAGCAGTTCGGAGGCATGTCTGTCGGCATGGAGCGAACTCAGAACACGTTAATAATGCAACTCACACCGTGGCCAGTGGTGTTAATTTCCTGTTGTGAAGTGATATATTTAATATTCATATTTACCTTTCTCTTTTCTATATATTTTATATGGGAACTTCTACACAACGGCTTGGGGTATTTTAGTTGCTTCCAATTCGGTCTGCATGTTTGTATGTGAGAATGATGTTCTAGTTCAGGAAAAGCCTTATGAATGCAGTAGACGTGTGCGTGTGCGCGTGTGTTTTCATTTGATTGTGTGTCTGTGTTGTCGTGTCATGTCCGACAGAGCTACCTGCCACTATCCCTAGGGATGTGTAGAAGCATGCTCACAGTCAAATTACAGGCATAGGGGTATGAGTCCTTTGTTTTGGATATCCCTGTAGGATTCTTGGGAAAATGCTCCTGTCAATGCCTCCCCAGTTGAATGCCCTGGGATTTCAGAGCCAGCTGACTGAGGGTTAAGCTTTTATCTGAAATGAAGCGCCGGTATGGAGAAACAAGTGGCATAAACACAGGGGTGTCCAACAAAATGAAAAGAAGTAGGGATGATACACATGCACACACACACAGACATACATTTACATACAAGAAGTTAGCTGTCCTTTCCTGCAACTGCCTTGAGCCTTTAGGGAGATGACTTAATGCTGGACCAAGGCAATGAAATGAAATCCAATCTCTAGTCTACTGAATGGTTTTCTTTTCATAAAGTGATGAATGGAAGTACAACCCTGTTTAAAAAAATGTTGGGATACTGCTTTAAAATGCAAATGAAAACAGAATGCAATCATGTGCAAATAATTTATCCCTCTGTTTAATTAAAAATGGTACAAAGACAATATATCAAATGTTGAAACTGAGAAATTGTATTGTTTTTGTAAAAATACATGCCCGTTTTGAATTTGATGCCAGCATCAAATGTCAAAAAAGTTGGCATCACCTCTTAAAACAATACTCTGTAAGCATTTGGGAACTGAGGAGACCAACTGCTATTGTTTTTAAATTTAATGTTCCCATTCTTGCTTGATATAGGATTGCAGAAGCCCAACATTTCAGGGTCTTCTTTGCTGTATTTGTTGTTCCATTATGGGCTAAATGTTTTCAATAGGGGACAGGTCTAGGCTGCAGGAAGGCCAGTTTAACACCCTGATTCTTTTACAACGGAGCCATGCTGTTAAGATACTGTATGTAAAAAAAGAATACAAACATTTGATTTGTCAGACCACAGGACAGTTTTCTACTTCGCCTCTGTCCATCTTAATTGAGCACGGGCACAGAGAAGGCGACAGCATTTCTGGGGCTTGTTTATGTATGGTTTCTTTGCTGCAGCGTACGTTTTTCACAGACAGAGATTTTTAGAAGTATTCCTGAGCCCATTAAGTGATTTCCACTACAGAATCATGTCTGCTTTTAATGCAGTGCCACCTGAGGGCCCAAAGAGCACAGCCATACGTTATTTTTTCGGCCTTGTCCCAAGCATACAGAGATTTCTCCGAATTCTTTACATCTTTTAATTATATTATGTACTGTAGATGATGAGATCCCCAAACTCTTTGCAATTTGACGTTAAGAATTTTTTTCTTAAATATCACTATTTGCCTGCACTGTCTTTAACAGAGCGGAAGACTCTGTGAAAGACACTGCAGGCAATTAAACTATTTGTTTGTGCAAAGTTCCACCAGGTTTAGTTTTTTCTTGTGCAACTTTTCCAGTATTTTGTTGCCCCAGTTCCAACTTTTTTAAATGTGTTGCTGACATCAAATTCTAAGCGAGCATGTACTTTTCAAGAAACAATAACATTTCTCAGATTCAACATTTGATATGTTGTCTTTGTTCATTTTCTGTAGAATTCTTAATGATTTAAATGAATAGAGCGTAATAGGGACATGGCTTGGCAGGAGAAACTATACGGTACACTGGCTAATAACATTGTGTTCATGTTTGCTTGTTAAATTTATGTCCGGGGGATTAGATTATTTGGAATGTAAATATTTTGGCACATATTACTGGTTCTGATCCTTTTAATAAGATCAGATTGTCTAAAGGAAATTGAACATTATTAAAAGGATGATCCACAATAGCAGCTCTCTGAGCTTGAGGGTCTATGTTTTAATTACACATTCTAGGCAGAACTACGTAATAACATTTAATTTGCTGCTTGATCGGTCATATTCAACCTCTGGCAAGTCTTGTGGGTGTTCCAGCCACTGGGGGAAGCATGAGAAGAGCACGAGTTACCAAATGTGCGACAATAGCATATCACCTGGAAATGTAGGTTTTTGATTAGTATTTATATTTATTTATCTCCCACTTTTCCCCCCTTTCGCACTATTGTCATTTTCTTACCCTCGTAACATTTGGTGATTCAGCCCATCCCCACGGGTCTTCCCAGCCACACGTCGGCTCAAATCTGAACTGTCGTGGTCATTAATGTTGTAGGAAAGATGACCTTAGACCACAGACACAAATTTATGTTTTTGTCTACTAATAGAAAAATGTGGTTGTGATGATCACGTCTGTTTGATTTGTTTTTTAATGCAAACATCCCTTTGTAGGGGAATGCAAGTATGACTTCCAGGCTTGGGGAGAATGTGACATGGCGACTGGTAGAAAGAACCGGACTGGCGTGCTTAAACGTGCTCTCATGGATGCCACTTGTCCTAACACAGTCAGCGCCACCAAGCCCTGCGGCAAGATCCCCAAGACCAAGCTGCAAGGTATGCTAATGTGGGACAGCGTATCAGCAATATGAACATTTATTTATGAAAGGCACTGTGGCTTGTATGTTAAACCAAAGCAAAGGGAACACATATTAAGTATATGTAAATATACAAATATGCCCTTATAATCAATATATGTGTTGGGTGAGGACAAAAAAGATCTATACAAAGAATGGATCCAAGTACTCTTTTCAATACATAAGAGGGTAAATATTTATTAATGGGCCATAGTATTTCTTTTGATATATTAAATCATAAAAAAATGGGACCGTGGCTCCTCGTCCTTTTACTTGTACTAGCAAAAGTACCTCACCCCTTCCAGTAAACACTTCGATTCATTTGATTCATACTATGTGGCAGTACTTTTAAAACTGACACCGATTACATCTTGGTGAAGACTCCAAATCCTCTAAATGATTCATTTCGCAAGAGAGCTGGAGTGAGATATTTATATTTAATCCATCTTCTCTATCGTGGAATAAACCCCTTAGGTGAACCAGGACGGTTCAGTGGAAGCTATTTCAATAAGTCTAGAACCAGGCAAACTAAGTTAAATACAAGAATTGAGCTGTACAAGTATAATCTTTTTAAGATATTTTTTTAATGCTGTATTCTCTCGGCAACTGCCAGAAGACATCAAGTCTTCCCTATTTACAAAATACAGTATGAGTCATGTCCAGAGAAATAGATTTTTCTCTTTCAATTATTAAAAGCAGTCATATGGATATCATCAAATAAGAAAATAAATAAACTACAGAACATGATGTTCAAGATTGCCTATCCTAGTTTTATTTGTGAGACAACACACATGATATATTTAAAAAATATTTATGGTAGTTTTGTTTTATTTCAACTTATGTATTAATATAAAATTAATAGGATAAGGTCCTTTCAATAAATTATATTGCATATTTATTATTCAAGTGGGTCAATCTGTCCTGTTTTTAAATACAATTTCTACTATTTAGTTTGTTGGAGGATATTATATATAATTGTGTGTATATATAGGTGTGTGTGTGTGTGTGTGTGTGTGTGTGTGTGTGTGTGTATATGTATATGTGTGTGTGTGTATATGTATATACATACACATATATACATACACATACACATATACATACATACATACATACATACATACATACATACATACATACATACATACATCCACACACACACACATACATACATACATACATACATACATCCACACACACACACATACATACATACATACATACATACATACATACATACATACATACACACACACACACACACA
>JACXGJ010001884.1:0-50229 GCA_016801105.1 Esox niger
AAAATGTGAAGTTTCAATCCCAATAACAATGTAGAGCTTCAGTCCCAATAACAAGGTAGACCTTCAATCCCAATAACAAGGTAGACCTTCAATCCCAATAACAAGGTAGACCTTCAGTCCCAATAAAAAGCTGCAGCTTCAGTCCCAATAACAATCTAAAGCTTCAGTCCCAATACAAGCTACAGCTTCAGTCCCAATACAAGCTACAGCTTCAGTCCCAATAACAATCTACAGCGTTAGTCCCAAAACCAAGCTACAGCTTCAGTCCCAATAAAAATCTTAAGGTTCAGTCCAAACAGCATGCTACAGCTTCAGTTCCAATGAAAATGTGAAGTTTCAATCCCAATAACAATGTAGAGCTTCAGTCCCAATAACAAGGTAGACCTTCAGTCCAAATAAGAAGCTACACCTTTAGTCCCAATAACAATCTACAGCTTCAGTCCCTATAACAATCTACAATAACCAACTGCTTTTCAGACTCTAATAATAAATAATCATAATCCAACACTTAATCTCAAATGACACTATATCCTCTATGTAGTGTACTCCAGTACCAGAGCTCATAAGATGCTGGTCATAATGAGTGCACTACAGTAGGGAGACTGCGTCACAGAGCCTTTCCGTGTTCACAGTGAGAGAGGAAGAAGGATTTCTGTTTCACACAGTACACGGAAAAGCTACGCCTGCCTTCCACAGGGGTATGGAAGAACATGGCCTGGACGTGATTCATCTAAATGTCACAGAGTATCAGATTAGAGGGGAGAGATTACAGCTTCCGGAGAACGTCCGGGAGCGTTCACATTGTCCCTGTGATTTTAACATGGCTTGAGTATTACTGTGGAATCGAGTAAAGCTGTGTGTTCTTCTGGGATTCATCCCAACGGTCACCCTATTCTCTACACTAGTGCACTACATTTTACTGGATCTCTCTGGGCCCTGGCAGAAAGTTGAACACTATGTAGGGAATAGAGTGCCAGTTGGGACAGAGTTCTGCTATCAGGGGCTATGCTGTGTGATGCGTCTCTCCCAGAGCCGTAGTGGTTGGGGCTAGCGGAACACAGAAGTGTAATATTCAGGAGCTTAGCGGGACGCTGCCTGTCACATTCCAGGGATGAGGCTGTGGTCTGTCTCCACACCGCTGACTCTGTCGCTCATGGCCCTGTGGATGGCCAGATGGACTGTGTTGACCATGCATGGATACGTCCCGCACACACTGCTGGTCACTAACACACTCCAATGAGGTCAGGGGGAAAGTATTGGAATGTTCCATGGTGCACAGGGCAGTCCCAACTCCTTCTCCCCAACTCCTCCTTCCCAACACCTCTGTTTGCTTTAGTCATTCCTACTCATCTTATTCTCACTCCAAGACAAAGGATTTTGCCATTTGAACCTCTACAACATGGAAAGAAATGTGTGAAGGTGTGTTCTTTGTCAAAACCAGCATGCCGTATATGTTGTCAGCCAAGCCCGTCTGTCTGTCCATCCGGAGCCGGAAGGTCCCATCCTCTCAGTGATCCCGTCATATTAGCCAATGTTGGTTTGGTTTGCGGGGGGACTCAAATCCAGTTAACCGGCTTGACGAAACAGCCCCGAGTCAGTGACCAAACGACACCCGGCACTTTGGTGATACGACGGACGCTGCCATTACCATACCGACGACACATCACATCACAGCTGAGTTTATCAGGTGTTGGGGATCCTACAGAGCACTCCCCGCATCGCCCCGCAGTCATCCAATATCTGACTCCTCCGAGTGGGATTATTCAGGTCACCCAAGCACTGCCAGGTGTCAACGACACATACTTATGCTGGCCTGCCTGCTTGTGTGTGTGTGTGTGTGTGTGTGTCTATGTAAAAGCAGCGGGGCCTTATCTGCCGCCGCTCCCAGACAGCTTGTCCGCCCCGGGGCCGCCATTTCACCCCGGCCACCCCGGCCGACTGTGGGGGTGGGGGATGACGGGAGGATGAGAGGTGGCAGGGTACGGAGGAAGACAGGACGGGAGGAGGCTCGCCGTTGTCGCAGACGCCTCGGCCGTCATCAACACCCCCCCGGCTCATGTTAAGAGCCGTCGTGCCGCGGTAGATATAGGCCTCGCCGACGTGCTTCACATGCAGCGGCTGGCAGGAGTATCTGGGTACAGTGTTGTTGTACCCGACCCCAGGTTATCACCTGCAATTAAAGGAAGCGGACTGGCATCTTAAAGTATGACAGAGAGACGGCTGTGCGGACAGGTTCCCCGTCCCTCTATCAGCCCAGATTCTGGGTAGATGTTCCCGGTTCCCCTGACTTCAGAACATATCCTGTCCATTTGTCATGAGGTATTACTAGGAAAATATTAGAACTTACAAGAAGGCAGCGAGTAGGTTGTCCTGAGGAAGGGTACTCACTAATTACATACCCGTGTAAATCATGAAATGTGGATAGCGAAGTAAATCGACATGTTCATGCTGAAATGCTCCGAGTTGAGTTAGTAAACTGCTTTTCATACACCTTATATTGGAGCATTGACGCTGTGTTGACTCATTCAAACCAACTGCTGTATTTATCCACATCAGAATGGAGGGATGTGGATTTAAATGGTACCTGAAAGCAATACTGTAGCAATGAATCGAACTGAATCCATCTCCTGCAATAATCTACTAGTTTTACCTGTTTAACTCCTCAAATGAATTCAACTAAACAGGTCTTAAGACTCCATATAGAAAATCGGACTCTTTATGCAGTGCACCTGCGGTAAAAGCACACAAAGATTCTCTAAATGCAATTTATAAAGTGAGTTAAAATGACGTACCACTTTAAGTGGCTATTGCCCAAAGGCACTGCGACAATTGAAATGCATTAAAAAAAAGTTAATGGTGCTGCTTTTTTTCCACCCAACATTTTTCAAAGATTTAATTACAAGGATGATACAAATGAGTATGCAGAGGTTGTGTGTGTTTTCCCAGAAACGCCTGCTGTCGACCCCCATCGTTTGAACGGTTCACAACTGTGGGCTGGCGCTGAAAGCAGGAGAAAACCCAGGGTGAAATTTGCTGAAAGCTACTGTAGCAGCTCAGTAAGAGTTGTTCCCTGAGATGAATGAACAGCGTCTGGTCCCGGCCGCCCCTTTTGCATCCCCTATGTCCTGGGAGCCATGTTGTCTAATTCCGATGTAACGTTTTACTTGGGGCACCGACAGAACACTATATCTCGTCAACAAATAAACCTGTCTGCTCCGTATCCTGAAGAGCGCCCTGATTTCTACATAGAGCCCTACTTGCCGTGGTCAGACGGTGTGTACCGCAGATCTTAGGTAATAGAATGGCATTTCAGATGCTGCCAATGACCGTCTGAGTGCTCTTGTCTGACTTCATTATATTTCTCAAATCTCTTGTCCCCTGGCTATGTTATTGTGTGCTCTGCCGAAGTGCGCTAGAAAATCAAAACCAGATTTTATTATTTTTTCATTTGTATTCCGCCTTCGACACTTGGCAATCGGATCAAAGATTACCCAAGTTGCTTGCAAATAAAAGCAACAAGGAGACACTTTAGGCTGTAATTATTAGAATTAGTTTTTTTTGGTTTCGTTTTTTTTTGTCAAAATGCGGAACACTATAGGAGCTTATTAGTTTGATTCCCTTTGTGGTTCATGGGGTGTCCACATGTCAGGCCTGCTAATGCCTAATGAATCCTATCAAACTAAATACAATCAGCTCCAGTCTGATAGGCATGAGTAGGGATACGTGAACACAGTATCAAGGCCAGGCTCTTGATACTGCTTGAAGTGAAGAGCTCACGCAGCCTTGGTGTTAGAGCGAAATGATTGCTTTATAATTTGTTGCCTGAATAGTACAGCACTGGTAACTTAAGACTAGGCCCGGTGCATGCTCAACTGGTCTGAAGAAACAATTATTGGCAAAGACTGCGCTTGCTGTCTTTGTACGATGGTACAATAAGTGCTTCAATAACAAAGTCAGAAAGATTTCTTCGAGGACCATCTTCTCATTTGTATGAATTGTTATCTAGATGTAAAGAAGGGAGTATATTTCCAATATTACCAATATTTACTCAATACAATATGTTACGTGGTGAACAGGGAAGTCGGAGTTATTTAGGCTAACAGTTTTGCTCGTGTCCCTCCTAACATAGACCTTTCTTGGAGCACTGTCATCCAACTGTAATCCAGCTGAAACAATATTATTCACAGACAGGGATTTCTAGATGCCCAATAAAGCCCTGCCAGTTCTCTGAAAAAGAGTGTGCGAGACAGAGCAGGAGATGAAGAGAAAGAGAGCAACCATTCTGAGAGAGACAGAGAGTGAGACAGAGGCCGAGAGAGAAAAACAGAGAGATAGAGAAAATCCACCCTATGCTAAAAGCCAAAGGAGACCGGTCTCACTGTACAGTATGGTTGCCATTAACTACCTCTTTAATATTTCATGTTTTGTTCTAATAAAAAATGAAATGGTTAAACTAAACATGTGATTGGACTGTGGGAAGGAGCGGCGAAAAAGACGATTGCTGTGGATCTTGGGGCCTTTGGCTAAAACTGTGGTGTAAATGGCACCCTATTCCATATGTAGTGTACCCCTCCACCTGTGTAGAACCAATAGGCCTTTGGTCAAAAGTTGTGTACAATTTTAAGAAGTACAGCGCACAACTCACAAATTGAAGAAAAAGTGTGCGTTAATAACTGTATAGCTCTTTCCTTTCTTCTCTCTCTCATTGGTCCGTCCCATGTCTCTCCGGACCCAGTACTTATCCTTCAGTCAGTGTGGAATAATTGTCAATGAATATTTAACAAGGCTTCAGTGTGAAGGATTGGCATCAAATACTATACTGTATTATTAATATAGGGAAATGTAACTGATACACAGCAGAAAGTCACTGGACCACACCATTCAGCGGATTAGCAATTGGGAAAATGATGAAGCAGGTTTAGGAATAAATAAAGTGGGCCTGAAAATAAAATGGAGCCAGTGACTGATTGTCAGAGCAGCATAATGCAGTTGCCGTGCGGCAGGACAAAAGATGTCTTTGACATTCAATCAAACAGATAGAGGAAACATCGCTAATGCATTCGTCTCGCCCCAGCCTCAGTCAGAACTTTCAAGATCAAGTCCCCCTTTCCTGAATGTATGCATGTACGTACGCAGGTATCTACCTATCTGATGGTACTTCCTCTTTCTCATCTGAATGTTCCAACAGTTTTTTTTATTCTAATCAGGAGTGCTTATAGCCAATATGGTCAACATAAAACTGTCGGCAGTGTTATGAAATATGGGCGGTGGAATTACCTTACCGCTGTGGTGATTTAACATGCCTCACAGGTGAATGACAAAAACATGTTCCATCAGCCATTACTCCCTCCCTCTGTCAGAGTCCTCAATGAATGTCAGAGGAGCTTCAGATGGATCTTCTACCCCACATTCTCCCTCCCTCACTACTTCTCCCTACCCTCCTCCTTGAAGTGATATAAAATTCTAATGTCTGCCCTCTGGTTCTCTCCTCCCTGAAATCTGGCCAAAGCGCTGAAGGTAAGATAGCTGCCATGCATGAAAGAGAAACGCACGCAGACGAGGCAGAAGGAAAAGAGAGAGGGACTCAGTTATGAAGTAACATTTTATTCCTCTGAGGAAAGAGAAATGACATCCAATGAGCCCTGTCTTCTGTGTTTGGAATTCATATATTCTATATGTTCTCCGCTATACAGTAGACAGACCGATGGACAGGACAGCTAGAGAGACAGGCAGGCAGACAGGACAACTAGAGAGACGGGCAGACAGACAGAGCAAGACATGGAGGTTTTTGTTTCTCCGTTTTCACCGCGTTTTAGCTCTTTGATGATCCATAATGATTTCTCCTTCGGTTTTATAGCAAGCTTTGACAGATGCTCCGAGTAGTAAAATGTTATTATTCTCACAAACCTGACCAGGGTGATTATGCAGCTTGCTGTTTGTGCTTGAGTCACTTTAATGCGGACAGGAGCAGGGAACGCGCAGACGTTGCACTGGAAATGTCTGTGAATACAACAACCACCAGCACCCAGAAGTAACGTGACACCAGCTAACTGTATTAATGTTTGTCTTGCATGAGACCACGGCTCTACAATAGCAAAAGGAAATGGCTTGCTATAAACTCAGCTAGCAGAAGAGGTAACAGTATTCTAGGATGATGCTGACCTGTGTGAGGACGATTGTTTTGCGCTTTAGTCCTGCGCAGCGTTTTCAGATTCCTCTTAGTTCACGTATTAAAGGATTTGTCCCTGAATTCCCTGTTCCCCCCAGTCCTCCCTGGGTGGGGGAAAAGTGTTATTGTCATCGTCAACACAGTTGGAATGTTAAAAACGCCGCAAATACAAAGGCTTGTCTTGCGGATTATTTGTGATTTATGTCCCGGCTTTGATATTGAAAGTAAAGCGGAATGGTGTCCTTGAACACCACCGCAAGGAAAGGAAAGAGACGACTTTGGGAGGAGACGCAGAATAAATGGGCTTTATGTCAGGAGAGGATATGGGTTATGATTCCTCCCTCTGGTTGCTGTGGCGGATCAGGAGAAGTGGTTGTTCAGTTTTTGGCCCTTGCTAGAGCTTCTCCTTCATCTGGGCCTCCTCTTCCTCAGATCCAGACCTGGGGTGATATATTGTTTGCTTGGCTGCAATTACTGAGCTTGAGGGACAAAATGGAACCAATGGAACAGTGATAGAAGGGCAAATCCAGTTTGTCTGGTATCCCAATAACACTGGATGGAATATCTGACAGATTTATACTTAAAAAAAAGGCCAATCTTACATTTAGTCCCCCTGCACTAGAGTGTGTATGTGTGGAAAGACTGTCCAATGGATCTGCTCTGCAGATTGGTCATACAGTGATTCAAATCTATTGCTAATGTTGCTTATTAGTTTTGATTAAAAAGCTCTTTGTGTGTCTCTGGAAACATCTGCTGGTTTGTTGTCGCGCTCCTGCAGAGATGTTCTGTGAATGTTTCCTGTGAATGTGGTTTCTTTGGGGCTTGGTTGGTCCTCCCTCATCTTTCAGTTTATACGTTATCTCTCTGGCAGTGAGAGTGTGCTACATGGGTTTATTCTGCCTGGGCATTGTTCTGAATCTTAAAGCCCTATTTATTAGACGCTTTTGCTTTCCCAAACAGCCGCGTGAGCAATCTGTGATTCTCTCCACAACAGGCAGTCTCCCATCCATTCTTTCTTTTCTGACACAGTCACTGTTAAATTACACTTAATAGCTCAGAATTATACAAAATGCCCCGTAATTACCTCTAATTTCCTCCAAAGTGTTACTTTTTTCCCCCTACCACCCATGAGGTAAATAAATGAGTATGACTGATCTGATTCTCTTTGTTCGGAGAGACTGCATGATGATGGATCTGTGAGGGCTTTCAATTGGTTGGCTAATTTGATTTGCTTTTCTCAGTGAATTTTCGATGATCCAACCCGGCCATCTTTAAACATAATTACTCCACATCACGTTAAATAACAAACACTTCCCAGTCCCACGCAAACTTCGTCCGTCTGTTTCTACACCCCACCTCCCCCCCCAAATAGTCCTCATACCTGCACCTACACCCCCAGTTTGTGTATTGTCAATCCTTCTCACCCGCATCCCCAATCTCGGCCGGAGCAGAGCCTGCTGAGAAGGTCCATTTGGGCTATCTCTCCGGGTTTCTCATATGAATTCACTTGTAAATCATATTTGATTTCATGCATAATTAGTTTGTCCATCAGTATGCCGTCGTCTGCCCCCACGCTGCTCCGCTATCAACGGCATCACACAGGTCTGATGATACTCTCCTTCGGCACAACCACCAATATGCATTAGAAGAATAGCGCGGTTCCGAACCGCTGCCCAACACTAGCTGCACGGAAGTCATTTCATTTCCCATCCCGACTCTAGTGACTGTACCTTTAGAACAACCCAAATCACCAACACTGAATATTCAAACGATGCATTGGCAGCTTTCAATTTGGATGGACTTCAGCTTCTCTCCTGCTCCAAGGATTAAACCGGCTGACTTAATTATGCTGTAAAATGATATTTTAATTAAATATCAAGGTAGGCAAAAATGGCTGGGAAAATAATGAATCAAACATCAAAAAAATTAAACAGTTGTGGGGTTTTTTGCGTGGGGCAGCAGAAAAGTGAGAAGCCTTATTTAGAGTCTCTTAGAGATTCAATCTAATTTAATTCTCACCCCCCTCTCTAAATAAACAGTTCTAAAACCTTTTTCCATCTGGGGAGAGAGGAGATGATAGAGGTAATCAATATTTCTAGCATTTTAATTAAAACCGTTAGTGGAATAAATCCATTTAATTATCAGTTAATGAAATACAAGGTCATTTACCTGACAGCGACTTTGAAGGTGGCTTACTGGTTGGAAAGAGCAGAGCAGCGCGATGTCAGGGCCGTTTAGCTGCTGTCAATTGGCAGGTTGAGATTCCCCTGGCGGGTTAACCGCTGGTCGTCCGGGTTGGCTCATGGCTCCGCGCGCAGCTGAGGAGGAGCAGGATTTTACAAGGATATACTGTAGCTATAGCACTTCTCCCTCCTCTCAGAATTCAGATACAGGCAGACACCCACAAGCACGCAGAAACTCACACATATACACACACGTGCAGTGTTGATAAGGCGTTTTAGGAAAATCAAGGTTATCAGATCCTGTTTATGTCTGTTATTGTGAGATTGCTCTGAGAATACCAGGGGGCTACAGTAAATGTTATTTCTAGACCTGTCGTATTCTACGTTTGACTTCTTACAATGAAGAGAGAGGGATTTTTCCCTTAAAACTGAAGAGCTTCAAACAGAGGTTTAAACGTGACATATTTTGCCAAAGCTAAGCTACAAATTTAATCGAAAATGGAACACAAATAAAAAGACCATGTGTTTGAGCGTCGTCTCAAGATTTGATTTTTTTGTTGTCCGTTGTAAATTTGTAGGTATTTTAGAGATTTGGATTCATGGTCATCATATAGTAGGTTTATAATATTCAATCTCTTCCTTTCCTTGAATCTGGTGGGCATAAAGGTTGTCCTGAAAGATTGAACAACACTGCCTCACCACCACCACTTGAACAGCTACAGTAGCACCCAGAACCAACGCCCCTATCTGGAACAAATACAACAAATAATGAATAGAGCGATACCGCGGAGCAGAGGAATTGGAATCTAACTTGGCCTCAAGCACTTACCTGGAATGGGCATATAATGGGCCCAGGCATTTATCATTGCAAATGGTTCTGGAGTTTTGTCCTACTGTTAATGAAATAGTAACTCTGCCCCATGCATTACTTTCCAGCATTATGCATCGATCTTTAGAATTGCTTTATTTTTCTTATTGCTGGAATCAATTTCTTCCCTGTAATTGCCAAGAAGTGCTTTTAAAACCAGTTGCTCCATAGTATTTCTGCCTTTTTTCGCATCTCTTCCCTTTGTTGTCAATCCGCCGCGACGTCCACGACAAGTGCCTTTCACCGAAGGAGCCAAGGAGACGTTAGCGTAGTTTCATCTAATAATTAGGGAAGTAGCATTGTCTTTCAATTCATCGGATGGATTTCATGTGCAATGTACAATACAGCTCTTGATTGGAATTTAGTCAAGTGCTACGAAGTGTATGGGGATTTCTAGACCACACTTTAACCAGACTTTGGACATTACGATGCCTGACTAGCTGCCAAGGTACTGGTCAGAGATGGACGGACGCACAGGCAAACAGACAGACCCACAGTGTGATTCAGGTAGTATTGTGTTACAGAACATGCCCGCGCTCTCAGCAGTTGATTGCATCTTACTGGCGCTTTCTCTCCATGCATTGGCACTGATTTTATGGGCTATCTGCCGACCTGTGTCTCAGGGAGAGCAACCGTGAACATATCGCCAACCCCGATATCAAGACTTGATCAAAGCTTCTTCCTGCACCTGTTGACATGTTTCTTTTTCTCTACAATCCCCTTAGAAAACCCTCAGTCCTTTCATCCAACAGCACCTCTAAAACATTCATTTAAGCTCTCACAACTCAATGCTAGGAGTGTTGTTGAGCAGCTAGCTCCAGCACCAGCTTTTCTCTGATTTAGAATTAAGATCAGATTTTTTTAATGTTAGTTAATTATTTCCTAATTAGTTTGCATGTTAATTAAAATGGTGGCTAATGTTAATTACCTATATTAATGGATTCTCAGTGTAACACCTGCCTGAAGCGTTTGGCTCCGTTTAAGAAATATGTTCATCTGAGCTGTTTTCTGGAAGCCGCAGTTCCGCCTATCCTTGTTGAAAAGCGGCGTGGAATTGATCTGGGGGGAGGGGGGTACTGCATAGAGCCTGTGAAAGATATCTGATTTCTGTTGCTACCAAAGATAGCAAGTTTAGCAACAACAGTATGATGTGTGTTTGAGAAAATTATACACATTTATTTTAGTGCTGTGCAATGCTCTAAATGAATGCCTTGTTAATGGTTGTTGTTCATTTGTTTATACTACTTCAACTTAATTTTCATTGACTCTTATTGGATTTAAGATATTCTGTGTGTTATTGCCCACATTTAGGTCTTAACAAATGTTTATTGATATGAGGACATTAAAGATTCATTCACATGCTAGTTGGAACTATTGCATAAACTAAACTGGAAAATGTCAGACTTCGAAATTTGTTGAATGAGTCATGTGTATAAATGTTTATGTTAAGCAAGTCCGTCTAGCACATGAAAAGAGAATTACTACAAAACAGAGCATTTTAAATAGATGGTGACTAGTATTCTGACTGAGTATTAGATAGAAAATGATGATAACAAAATCAATATAACCCCCACTTTACTCATCTATAGTTGTGTGTGTGGGGGTGTGTGTGTGTGTGTGTCTCCACTCTCACTGATGTGTCTGTCTTTCCCTGCTCTCTGCTGCTGTTTAGACTTCTTGGAAGCCAGGGATCAGCGATTAAATGTCACCTTTCAGCAACAACATTAAATAAGAAGCAGCAATTTATCTCCTAGCAATTGCTAATTTCACGCCCTGATAAATGTTGCAGGAGCTAAACCTTTCATACTCCCCTAAGATATTTCTTAAAGGTGCAGAAGCATATGTAGGTAAGGTAACGGATGTATTCTGCAGGGACTTTGCCGTCAAGGTCTCAGTCATGTGGTGAAGATGCTTAATAAGCTAGCCCAAATCTTTGCAATGACTTGCTACATCCGCATGTTTCTCCTCACCATTTTGTTCAGCATGCATCCTGATGCTAGGAGGACGCTAGTCAGTGCTCAACCTTTCTGTTATATCACTGTGTTAAACAATAAGTGTGAATTGACTCTGACTGTCTTCCAGAAGCAACATGGAAAATCAATCATAGCAATCATTGAAATGAAGTACCTTCTATTTTCCATAGCTGAGTAGTTATTCTAGGAACAGTAGCAATAGCATACGGCTACTGTAAAGCAGTGACAATCCCATATACGTGAGAATGAATGAAAGATGCCAACATTAGACCACACAATGGTGTAATATAACTGTTATTTTTGGCAGTAAAGTCTCATGATTGATACTGGGATACCACACTACATATTAGATCCAGACTTTATGGCCAGTGATTTCAAAGTAATAGTTTTCAAATGAATTTCATGTTTTCCAGTGGTTCCTCAGAGAGCCCTCTCTTGAAAATGATCCTTTACAGCATGTTTCAACTGGAAACCTGTATAAAAGGGTATTCAATTATATTTGTTGAAAACATGTAATTCCACAGTATCACTCCAATATTGATGATCAGTTTTTCAAGATGGTTGGCTATTCCAATAAGGGTTGTTGCTTATTTTGAAAGTAAAGCTTCACTGTTCTGCGTGCACATTTATTACATGTGTAAAATGGAATCCTCAGCAACCCCTGGATACAGACGTCACGCAACTCCCAGCTTAAGTATGAGTATGCTTCAGTCCTTCTGTCCGTTCATTCGTCCACTACTTTCTGATACAGCCACAGCATAGCACAATAGACAAACCTGATGGGAGGCATTTCAACAAAGCCATTGTATGTTCTGGGTGTTTTGAACACAAGTCGCAGGGGGTGGGGTGGTTGGTGATGACTTCACACAGTTTTCGATCCTGCCGCGATGCCTTTTGCATTCAGAGAAGACGATAAAGAAATAAACAAACCCAGCGTTGTCATGTTGCCTAAATATACAGTTTAAGAGGCTTCCTCAGACCTTCAGTTGTACCATTCCCATAGCAGCTAGTGTTCACCAGAGGCACATATCTCCCCTCGTTAAGTTTATATTGTTCCCCAGCTGGTTCAAATGAGACCAGTATCCTGTTTGCATTGAAGCCACAAAATTCCCCTTTCCTTTTTATTTTTCTTCCTTGTGTACTTTTTTCTTTTTGGTCTCTGAAGAAAGACAAAGGGAAAGCTGTTGTTGCAGAATTCGGTTTTGATTATTTTGATTCAAATGAATTTGCTGTTGTTTTTTATTCGAAACATCTGGGCCTCCAAATTGCCCATGGACAGTCTGTGAGTCTCCCCTCAAGTTCAGCTCTGCCTTCAATATCACAGATTTTATACTCATAGCTTCTCTTATGCATTATATTTGCAGATGGCATTATATTCTATTTGATTTTTATTGGGCTTTGAGGGCTTTGATGCAATTACCCTATTTTATTCAATATTCTTTGCAGAGATTAGACAAAATGAAGGAGATCTCTCACGTTGTAAACATACCTCTTTGTACTGCATGATATCTAGTTTTGAGGTCTGACTATGGTATATACAGATTTGGCTTATGGAATATGCTACATATAGTCATTAATATGTCAAAACTGTGTCAGAACAAAATTCTTGCTCACTTAAATGTATACTGTACTCTGTAAGCAAGCATTATCTGTCAGACACATTGAGAATGTTCAGATCAACAGAGGTTTGACCTCCAGTGTACTGTACAAGTCAGAATTATTTGTATATATATTCCTGATTCAGAGAACCCTGATTCATTTTCCTTTCTTAAAGGCCAATGAATTGCTTGAATTGCTATTGACTAAACTTTTGTCATAATCCCCATAAAACCTGCTGGCAAAACTTGAAAGTGGCTCTTTGCTATTTTCCATTGTTCATTTGTTCCATGGTGTATTTTTATATCCACTTCAAATAAGGTTTGTATTTGGTGTAGGGTTATAACACCACAGTGTTTTGATAACAGTGTAAATACTTATAGAACTAGGTGACTTTTATCAATATCTTTGCCTATATTTTGCCAATATTTGGTGCCAAATGTTTTAATATATTGTAGAGTGAATTGATACAAAAATGTTGACTGAAGTCATCTAGTGCTGAAGAGATTTAGATGGTTATCAAAATGCCAAGCCTAGAAGAAACACAGACTTTATTTGTGTCATTCTACATGACAATGTTGTTCACGTTTATACATGGAATTCAGTGTAATGGGGTAGGCAGCGGTCTTTGGACTGTTCTTTTGGTGCTAGCCCCCGATTGCACATGACTGGCCAGGACAGTGTTTTAGATTATTTGAATATGGGGCCTGCTCCGAATTCACACATTTACCAGAAATAAAACTACTCCCAAATCACTCAATGGGGTCTACATTTACATGATAGTCACTGTATGAAATGCATCTGTAGTATGCCTGAAACCATCTCACAGTTCTTATAATAATGCACAATGCACAACCACATGGGCCAGATGTGTCAGATATACACCGATCAGCCAAAACATTATGACCATCTGCCTAATATTGTGTAGGTCCACAATTTGCCTGCCAAACAGCCCTGACCCATCGAGGCATTGACTACCAGACCTCTGAAGGTGTGCTGAAGTATTTGGCACCAAGAAGGTTTCAGCAGATCCTTTAAGTCCTGTAAGTGTGAGGTGGGGCCTCCATGGATCAGACCTGTTTGTCCAGCACATCCCACAGATTCATGATTGGATTGAGATCTGGGGAATTTGGAGGCCAAGTCAACACCTTTAACTTGTTGTGTTCTTTAAACATTCCTGAACCTTTCTTGCTTCATGGCAGGGTGCGTTATCCTCCTGTAAGAGGCCAATGCCATCAGGGAATACCTGAAAAGGGTGCACAGAGTCTGCAATAATGCTTAGGTACGTGGCAGAGAAACCCAAGGTTTCTCAGCAGAACTTTGCCCAAAGCATTACATTGCCTCTGCCGGCTTGCCTCCTTCCCATAGTGCATCCTGGTGCCATGTGTTCACCAGGTAAGCGACGCACACGCACCCGGCCATCCAGAAACATAATTAATCAGACCAGTCCAGCTTCTTCCATCGCTCTGTGGTCCAGTTCTGATGCTCACATGCTCATTGTAGGTGCTTTTGGCAGTGGACAGGGGTCAGCATGGGCACCCTGACTGGTCTGCGGCCACGCAGCCCCATATGCAACAAACTGCAATGTACTATGTGTTCTGACACCTTTCTATCAGTACCAGCATTCACTTTGTCAGCAATTTGAGCTTCAGTAGCTTGTCTGTTGGATCAGTCCCCATAGGCCCGCCTTCGCTCCCATGTGCATCAATGAGCCTCACCGGGAACACCCCACAAGGGCTGCAGTTTTGCTTTGACCCAGCTGTCTAGTCATTACACTTTGACCCTGGTCGAAGTCGCTCAGATCCTTACGCTTCCCCATTTTTCCTGTTTCTAACACATCAACTTTGAGGACAGAATGTTCACTTGCTGCCTAGTATATCCCACCCACTGACAGGTGCCATCAGTGTAATTCCCTTCATCTGTCAGTGGTCATAATGTTATGGCTGATCGGTGTATAAACATGTACTTTGTGCTGGGAATTATTTTAAATGCAGCCTAAATATAATTTTCCAGTCAATTCTATGGTTAGTAATTGCAATGTTTTAATCTTCAAATATGTAAAGATGGATATGTACATATTAAATCTCATGGATTATCTGATTAATGATATGCAATGTTATTTGGTGCTTATGAACTTGCTGCATGCATTACAAAACCGATTAACTTGTATTGTACATATAAAAAAACTGGTTTGGGTTATCAGGCAATAACAGACCTGTTACTAATAATACTAATAATACTACAGTTCAGGTTTATAACACGCATAGTGACCGGGAAATACAGTATACTGTCCAGTGCAGGTTAATAACTCCCATACTCACCGGGATATACAGTGTACTGTACAGTGGAGGTTTATAACCCCCATAGTGACTGGGATATACAGTATACTGTACAGTGCAGGTTTATAACCCCCATAGTGACTGGGATATACAGTATACTGTACAGTGCAGGTTTATAACCCCCATAGTGACTGGGATATACAATATACTGTCCAGTGCAGAAAAATACATTTAGCATTTAGGAATCACAGTAATTATTTATTTCAAATCTTATGTGCAGAGCCAAAACAGCTTGTGTCACTTTCTAACTACTAATGGAATGCAATATTTGTACCTGGTTAACATTGTACATCTGTTTAATCAGTTCAAATATATTATTATTTACAGGTACATGTAAATATCCTGCTGGCATGAAGACTAGATTGGTCAGTCATTGATCGTAGCATCTTCTGAAATCTGGAACATTTTGTTCTTTTCGGTAATGTACGCATCATGCACACATCAGTGAAAATCTAAGATATTTCTGGGCTGGTTACAATTACGTAAAGTTAATGTCAGGCAACGTTGTCCATTAAGACCCCATTGAAGATTTTGTCATTTTTGTATTAGAAGAAATCTTGATTGTTAACATGTGAATTTTATGGTGGTCCTGCGTCTAGCAATATTTTAAAACCCCTTTTCCGTCCTTTTCCTGTGTGTCCGATTTTGTCCCTATATAATACCCAAAACATATGTGCCCTCTTGCATGGAATTCTATGGGAACGTTTTGAATATTCTGTCCAGTATGGGTGATAATAGATCTGTATTCAAGCTAATCTCTTCAAAGGTGGTTAGAGCATTGGGCTTTGAGGGCTGGTGGTTAGATACAAATCTTAAAAGGCGTTACAATTTCCTATTGGATATCTATATGCCACCTAGAGGTCAGTGGTCAAGAAGATTTCCAACGATACACGACTGTGATCAAAATAGAAGTGAAGTAGAAGTGATCAAAATGTTTGGGTATAGAGTTCTTGTGCAAGGTACTTTTTTTCTTGACTACATTGTACTACCCCGTATCCCAAAAAGTTTGGATGCTGTGAAAAATTTCAATATAAACAGTCATTTAACCTATATACAATAGAAAATAGTACAAAGACAACATATCAAAAGTTGAATCTCAACATTTCTATTATTCCTTGAAAAATATATGTCCACTTTGAATTTGATGCAAACACATTTCAAAAAAGCTGGGACAGGGGCAACAAAAGACTGGAAAAGTTGTGTAATGCAAAAACATTACCTAGTGGAACATTCTCACAACTTATTAAGTTTATTGGCAAAAGGTCAGTAACATGATTGGGTGTAAAAAGAGCATCCCAGACAGGATGAGTTTTTCCGAATTAAATATGGGTTGAGGCCCACCTCTCTGAAAGACTGTGCGGGCAAATAGTGCAGCAATTTAAGATAAAAAATTCTCAACTAAAATTTCTAAGCCAGGGGTGTCCAAACTATTCCACGGAGGGCCGTGTGTCTGCATGTTTTTGCTCTCTCCTTGCACTTAATTGACTAATTATGTTACCAATTGATTAGTTTCTACCTTCACCTGGTTGTTTAGGTGTGAACTGGGAACCAATTCATAGGAAAAAACTAAAACCCGCAGACTCACGGCCCTCTTTGGAATGGTTTGGACACCCCTGTTCTAAGCGTTTGAGTGTCTCATCATCTATGGTATATAATATCATTAATAGATAAAAGAATCCGGAGAAATCTCTGTATGCAAGGCACAAGGCTGCAAATCAATGTTAGATGGCTATGATATTTGGACCCTTAGTCGGCACTGCATTGAGCATGGGCTCAAAAACACTTCAGAATGCCGTTATCTGTGATCACAGTTTTTTGCTTCATCAAGAAATGCAAGTAAAAACTCCAACCCTACTGTACATTAACAAGATCCAGAAATGCTGGCACTTTCTGCGGGCCCACGTACATTTGAGATGGACTGAGGCGAATTGGAAAACTGTCCCGTGGTCTGACAAATCAAAACGTGAGATTATTATTATGAATCATGAATGCTGCATCTTACAGGCTATAGAGGAGTGGGACCATCCATCTTGTTATCACCGCACAGTGCAAAAGCCAGCATCTGTGAAGGTATGGGGGTGCATTAGTGCACATTGCATGGGTGACTTGCACATCTGTGAAGGCACCATAAATACTGAACAATAAATACAGGTTTTGGAGCAATATATGCTGCCATACAGATGACATATTTTCCAGGGAAGGCCTTGCTAATTTCAGCAAGACAATGTCAAAGCACATGTTGCACATACTGCAACAGCATGGCTCTGTAGCAAAAGAATCCGGGTGCTAAACTGGCTTGCCAGCAATCCAGACCAGTCACCCATTGAAAACATTTGGCACATAATGAAACAAAAAATATGACAAAGGAGACCCCGAACAGTTGAGCAGCTGAAATCCTATATCAATCATGAATGGGAAAATGTTTTGCTTTTAAAACTACTGCAGTTGGTCTCCTCAGTTCCCAAACACTTACAGAGTTTTGTTAAAAGAAGAGATGATGCAACAAAGTGGTAAATATACCCCTGTCCCAACTTTTTTGAAACATGTTGCTGGCATGAAATTCATAATGTATGTTTCCAAAAACTCTGTTTCAACCTTTGATATGTTGTCTTTGTAAAATCGTCTGTTCAATATAGTTATTAAATTATATGCACATCATTGCATTCTGTTAAAATGTAAGTTTTACGCAGCGTCCCACCTATGTGGACCGGGTCACATACAATGGTCAAGTACAATGGTGCCACACCTGTGACATGTTCTACTAAAATGTGTATTAATGCTGTGAGAACTGAAATTTGAACTGACATTCGTCAACAAGGTTAACTCCTTCTCAAAGTACTGAAGATGGTGGTAGGATGAAAGTAAGACATAATGACACAGAAAGCTGCCATTGCTCCAGTGCCCTGACCTCAGACAGCGGGAGCCGACCTAGAGCCCACGGCTCATAGACTACATTGAAAGGTCAAATCGATTCAATATTATAATTCAGGAAAACTTTCAGAACCACGAGCAAGGATGTATCTATTGATTTCATCTATGAGCAACGATCTACATGAAAATACACTGACAAGACTTTATCCCCCCGTAGACGATACACATCATCGTTTCACCCTGGTAATCCGACTGCATTACGTCCAGATGTTTTTTTTTTGAAGGCGGTGAGCGCCTGGGAGCTGCGGTTCTGTACAGCAGCGCATATCCTCTATTGATGTCATTGTAGAATCTTCTAGTCTGATCTACGAGAGCCAATAGCAGAGCCTGTGTTTGAAACAGCGTGTGAAGTCTGAAGGCAAAGGGAACAGGTGATGATAGAACCCTGTCTACTTGGAGGCATGTTTGATTGACAGTCACACCAGCAGGGGTTACCCCTGGAGATATCCAGTTCTAGAAGGAGATACAGATTTCTGAGGCTCAGTACAGTAAATTGGCCCTGGCGTGTAAACAAAAACCCCCTAAAATGACTTGATTCAGCAGATCCTCATATCTGAGTCTGCCCTCTCCGCCCCTAGTCAGACCTAAGTATTCATCAAATGATCCAAATTTATATTGATTCCTTTCCACATTAGCAGTTTAAAGGCTGGAGAGGAGTGTTTTGACAGAGTGAGTGAGTGTGCGAGCAGTGCAGGTTTGAATGATTCTGTTTGAAATAAGAATACAGGATGCAGAGCCCTGAATCCCCCCGTCTGCATATCTGAATAAGCAGAAGTTTAAACAGGCTGGAGGGGATTGCAAGAAAATCAAAACCAACCATGCCGTCCGCAGTTCATAGGGTTATTCTCTATAGAGATTTCTCCTGGCAAATCACTGCTATAAGAATTTCATTTTTTCTCCCTGAAAATAAGTCATATCAAGAGGTTGATGGAAATAACTGTGAATGTGCTGTTGAAGTGTGCTTTCTCCATGTAAACCGTGAACTGTCTTTTTTTTGCATAAGTGTAGGAAATGATTACGAAGGATTCCTCTTCGTTTTAAGACTGGTACTGTTGCTCTTACTACTACGTAATGTTTGATGTGGTGTTCTGAATGTGTCATGTGGGGCATTGGTTACAACGTTCTATTGAGGACATGTAGAAGCAGTTTAGGTATATATATTATGATCTAAAAAATATATATA
This sequence comes from Esox niger, assembly GCA_016801105.1. Taxonomy (NCBI): domain Eukaryota; kingdom Metazoa; phylum Chordata; class Actinopteri; order Esociformes; family Esocidae; genus Esox; species Esox niger. The sequence continues at coordinate 19,243 of JACXGJ010001884.1, forward strand.
TATCTTAACTGCCTCTGCATTTTGTCCTCAATAGAACCTTATATATCTAGTACCATGGACTAGTCATTGTGCTATTGGTACTTAGCTATGTAGATATGGTATGCAATCATCATGCTATTTCCTTGTTAACAACTAGCTATCACTGTAACCTCAATCACTTTCGACGTATAACATGTTATAAATGTTTGTTTTTTGAAATACAACTGAACTTGGCATCTGGCTAGTCTGCGGGAAAAAGCCTAACCCAAATCATTCCTAAAGCAAACTCCTTCAAGGTCCTTTAATCTGGGAAGCCGACCAAGTCATCTCATGTCCTGCTGCATACCTTGAATGATGCTCTGGCGTTCTGTCTGTCCTGTTCTGTCCTCCAACTCAAGGTGGTTGCGGCTAAATTGCTTTTGTCTATAGTCTGCATCAGTCATTATTGTGTGTGTAAGCATCTCCAATGGGATTGGGTAATTAGGATCCTGACACGGCGTCCGTGTGCGTGCTGAGTGAATCAGAAATGAAGGCAAATGAAAGCAAATTCCTTTGAGGGGGGAAGAAGAAGAAGAACTCGCCGCCACAGTTGCGCTCGCTAATTTTCTTGAAGCTCCTAGTTAGGTTCAATTCATTCATCCCAAATGAACACAGTGGCGGGGCTGGATCAGAGGGTTTCATAACACACACACACACACAAACACACATACACACACACACACACACATACACACGCAGAAACACGCAAATGAATGGGAACAAGAAAACCAAATGCATCTTTCTGTTGATTTACTTGTTTATTATCGAGTGTGCCTTTGATTGAGGAGCCGTTTGCATTCATGGAATTGTTTGACCTTTGTAGAGGCATCTGCAAAATTGACAAAACGGTTTTGACGGCACACAAACAAAGACAGTTTATACAGTGTTAAGGAGAAATGAGGAAAACCAAGCCGGGTGGGGGAGTCATCCATTGGCACAACATTGGCTTCATCTCCATACATTCTGAATGCAATTACGAATTCACTGCGAGGCCCACACAGCCTTCTGATTGTCTGATGCTCAGAATCACGGATCCTAACAGAAGCACTTTGGTAATGTTGCCTTATGGTGAGATTTGATATTCCTACAGTAGAGCGGGGCTGTGCGTTTGTCTAGTGGCCAATCTGTTGGGCTCTTGAGCTTGTCCATCATCTTTAATGCATTGGACATCTTATTTGAGTAACCACAAATCTGCTACCGCAATATCCGTGACAGGCGTTTGGATAATGCTAATAACGGATGTTGTGTTCAGAATTATACACTCATATCCACATAATTAACATGATATCTGGCAATATACAGAACTACCTTAGTTTACATGAATGGCTTTAGTTTGCCATTGCCGGGTCTCGTTCAGTAGGTTACGCCGTTGCGAAATGTTCTCAGTTATTCTAAAACAGAAAGCCATGACGTGTTTCTTATCAACGTTGTCCAGGTGGTCCGTTCCCGTTTGAGTCAATTTATCTGTGTTTACGGCCTAATGAACATGAGCCCGACGTGTCCTTTGATGTATTGTGTTATCAGGTGGAGTTGCTGCAGAGCCACCGGGAGGCCCAGAGGGATGCCTTGGACCAGCTGAGCCTCAAGCTGAACAGCCAGCGGTACTGCACAAGCACGAACACCAGGACTGGGAAAGAATATGCACAGATGTCCAAGAACAACAGGTGAGACGCGGCCATTGACCCCCACTGCCCACAACCGGGTTATAGCCGACCACTAGGGCTCTTCCACCAGTCCTGGAGGGTAGAAACATTTCTAATGTTGGGAGTTAATCAAACTCACCTGGTGTCCCCGATCCAAATCAGTCTCCTGTTAAAAGGATAAAGACCAGATGTGTTTCAGGCCTCTGGAGGCTGACTTGATCAGCCCTGGCCTGTTGGATGAATCTGCTCATTTTAAAAACATGAGCCTTTTCCGAATGCCTGCATGGGGAATCTATACACAGTAGCACGATGGGTATTCAAAATGTATTGCTTAATGTAATGTGAAATGTCCACTGTAACCACTTTGAACACTGTGTCCACTGTGACCTCTATGACCATTGTGGCCATTTAGGCCTCGATGACCACCGTCACCATTTTGACCTCTGTGACCAGTATGACCTCTGTGACCAGTATGACCTCAGTGACCACTGATATCTTTGACCACTGTGACCACTATGATCTCTGATACCACTGTGACCTCTGTTACCAGTATAACCTCTGTGACCACTTTGACAACTTTAATCACTGTGACCACTATGACCTCTGTCACCACTATGACCACTGTAACCACTGTCACCACCTTGGCCAGTGTCACCACTGAAGCTCGGTGCCAATACAGAATCTGCTTGAAAGACAGAATAGACATTTCACTTTCCTGCTACAAGAGAAGTTTGTCACTTTTTATTCACAGTGGAATGAGATGTCACACACACTTTAATCATTCAGGCCTGCAGTTTTTTACGCAGTAATCTGGCGTGTACAGCAGAATGCGGGCTCCGCTCTTTGTTATGGTTCTACTGGCCGTTTCATGGCTTATTTTGAGGGTTTCTATTCCCCACTGGTTATCACCAACAGACAGGAGTTTGTGAATCTAAACACAGTAATGTTCCACTCTCTAAGAAATGACTAACACACTTGGAAATGTAATAATAGGAGAATCATGGTTATCATGTAGATGGTAAACAGGGGATAGTCACAAATCTACTGTTGAATGATGACTGTACCAATACTACACAAAAAACAATACACGTTTTCTGGGCCTTCAATCTGTAATTATTCTGTATTATACCACTGGTAAAATATCTAAATCAAGAAGGACCCATATTCATTAGTCAATGTTGAAGGCTTGTTCAGCCGTAGATGGATCGACCCAATGCTTCCAATGGTGCATCTCTGTGGGTAGCAGAGGAGCCTGGTAGACAGAGATATAAGAGGGTTAGCTATCAAACACACTGTGTCTGTGGAAAGATAGCCTTCTATTTATCAAATTCCAGCCATTCCAATGTGCCACCACTGGTAGAGAGGCTACCTGGCTGGGTCTCTGCTCCCCAGACAGTTGTGCAGCAGACAGAGGCAGTGAGACGGCCTCAGGAACCCCAGACCTAGCCGGCTCTCTTCCCTTGGCTTGAATCAAGCTTCCTTTTAATCCTTTTAAGCCTCTCAGTCTAATGATTTATTTTGTGGAAACCATAATGATCCTTTGAATTTTAATGATGGCTGCCTGCTCTTTGATTCATTGTTTTGACTCTTTGGCCCTTACCTTTGCATGGAAACAATGTGTTCAGAAAGAGCTGTTGAAATCTTTACCCAGGGCTACCTTTTATCACTGCATGCTTGGCTTGACACCTTCACTATTGCCACTACTTACAACACGACTACTAGTACCACCACCAAAACTACTTCAACTAACACCACCATTACTACTAACACCACTACTTAAAACACCACTACTAGTACCACCACCAAAACTACTTCAACTAACACCACCATTACTACTAACACCACTACTTAAAACACCACTACTAGTACCACCACCAAAACTACTTCAACTAACACCACCATTACTACTAACACCACTACTTAAAACACCACTACTAGTACCACCGCCAAAACTTCTTCAACTAACACCACCAATACTAATACCACCACTATTTACAACACCACTACTAGTACCACCACCACTTCTACGTTTGGCCAAAGCCCGATCCCAGCTGTAATACTTTTGACCAAGGCACTATATAGGAAGTAGGTTACCATTTGATCTGTAACAGCCCCATACAGGCAGCAATGTTAGATGTGAAGTTCTCTCATTAGAAGAAGGCGGGATTAACACCATAAATTAAACAGGCCTTTCTATAAAAGTGTCACTTTAAATGAGATGTGAGGAGTGTCAATAAGGCATCCAACCTTTCCTTCCCATAGCTCAGAGTGACACCGCGGCTGTGGTGATGGGCACTAGTGATGAATTAGGTACAGTAGCGATGCTCCCCTATCAGCCAGCAAGCACCCCTCTGACTGGAGGAGATTGATGTTAAATGGATTTGAAAAGAATAGAGGAGGGAAATGCATCCATTTTGGAAGCTAGCGTTTCTGTCAGCTAGACTGGGCCGTACCCTACCTCAGCAGCCATGCTCTGAGCAGGCCGTCGCTGTGGGTCACAGGGTAGCATTTAGCGCATGTCCACTTTCCTCACGGCGAGCGAATGATCTGGGAAGAGGACGTCTGAAAAGGGAAGGTTTGAGGTTTGGTTTAGTTGAGGACACCACGCAGGCAAGCACAGTAAGTGTTTTACACACAACCAGGGCAACTGACAGAGAAAGATTCTGACAGTTCAAAGAGCCGTAATGCGGCTCCGCCAAATGGATCCTGCTGTGTGAGACTTGATTTTATTCCCATATTTGTTTGTGTGTTTAGATGCCCGCAGAGATCGTGTTCTACAAGCGTTCCGTTTTGTGTGAGCAGGGGAGAAATAAATAAAGAAATATTGTCGGAGGAATATTGTAAAACATTTACCTGTTAAACTTACAAAAGGCGTAATACAGCATCCGTATAATGAGCACGGAAATGTAACCCTTTGGGTGGCTTCGTTCGTGAGCTTCACTTTTCTCCTGCATTACTATATTCTGTCTCTCCTGTTTTGTTATGAGCAATGTCTTCTGTATAACAAGGACTAAAATATTCATATTTTCCCCCAACGTCGTTTTGTTTCATCAATGTCTTCTTGAAAATGCAAATAAGCTGTGCTTGTTGAAATTACATACACCATGTAGTACTTAAGCCCAAACTCAATCCTGCTTCTGTGTTAACTTTGTTGCTCCTGTAAATTGAAATGAAGATGGCGTGTTGTCCTGATATATCCCTGCAGTATGATGGTTATTTATGTAATCTCATTCATAGTTGTTTCTTTCTTCGGGGACAACTCAGCCGATTGCTTTGTGAGTGTGAGGCAAGGGGAGGGAACACCATTGCCGGCCTGACAAAACTGTCAAAGTGTCCAGAGCAGCACGGGCCAATCCCGAAACAATTTGAACCGCTAATGTTTATAAACATGTAGCCACCCGCCGAGCCAAAAAAACCTAGCCGAAGCCCTGACAGAAATGTGTATATGTGAGCAATTGCCCTTGTTCCTTTCATAAATATTTGATGTTATTTCATGTCAGGAGCTGGGGAGGGGGAAGGAGGGACCTGGGTGCAAGAGAAGGGGGAGGGAGTGAGGGGAGGACGAGTTGTCATGTTTAATTAAGATGTTTCTGTGCAGTAGAGACACTGTATGTGTCAGTCACCAGCTGAGTCAGAGATCCAGTATGAAACGAACCCTGTTCACTGCTCCTGAACCCAGCACTCCACTACTAACGGGCCAACAGTAATTGCCACCACTTGTCAAATATTCCCTCTGTAAAGTACCTTGCCTTTCAATACACATTTTCAACTTGACGTTAAGCTGAGGAGGCGATAGGCGGAGTGAGGGGTGTCAGTCACTGCGTTCTGTGGGAGATTTTACGAGAGAATCGTCTCTAACCTCAGCTGCCTCCCCTTCTCCCTGTTTCTCCTCCCCTTTCCCTCTCGCCTCCTCCCTCTTCTATCTCCTTTCTGTAATAGTCTGCAGGAGTTTGAGTCTGACTACCAGGAGCTCTGGGATTGGCTGATGGACATGGAGTCAGTGGTGACAGACAGCCATGAGCTGATGATGTCAGAGGAGCAGCAGAAGCATCTCTTCAAAGTGAGTGGTTGTTACTGACCTACTGTTACTGACCAACTGTTACTGACCATCTGTTACTGATCATCTGTTACTGATCAACTGCTACTGACCCACTGTTACTGACCAACTGTTACTGACTGTTACTGACATATTGTTTATATTGTCTACTGTATCTGAATATTACTGACCGTAACTCGCTGTTATTGACCTACAGTGACTCGCTGTTACTGACTGTTACTGACCAGCAGTAACTGACTGTTATTGACCTATTGTTTCTGACTGTTATTGACTGTGTTACTGATAGACTGTTACAGGCTGTTAATAACAGTGTTACTAGCTGCTAATGACTGACTGTTACTGGCTGTTAATGACTGACTGTTACTAGCTGCTCGAACTAAATGTATGGCTGTTCCTGATTGACTGTAAAAGGCTGAGTACATGTTACCGAAAAAAGAAAAAACATGTTACCGAAAGAGACAATGAAAGGGATAAAGAGAGGGATGGATAGAGAGAGGGATGGATAGAGGGATGGATGGATAGAGAAAGGGATTTATAGAGAGAGGGATGGATAGAGAGAGGGATGGATGGATAGAGAAAGGGATGGATAGAAACAGGTATGAATAGAAAAAGGGATGGATAGAGAAAGGGATGGATAGAGAAAGGGATGGATAGAAACAGGTATGAATAGAAACAGGGATGGATAGAGAAAGGGATGGATAGAGAAAGGGATGGATAGAAACAGGTATGAATAGAAACAGGGATGGATAGAGAAAGGGATGGATAGAAACATGGATGGATAGAAACAGGTATGAATAGAAACAGGGATGGATAGAGAAAGGGATGGATAGAAACATGGATGGATAGAGAAAGGGATGGATAGAAACAGGTATTAATAGAAACATGGATGGATAGAGAAAGGGATAGATAGAAACAGGTATGAATAGAGACAGGGATGGATAGAAACAGGGATAGATAGAAACAGGTATGAATAGAGACAGGGATGGATAGAAACAGGGATAGATAGAAACAGGGATGGATAGAGAAAGGGATAGATAGAAACAGTTATGAATAGAAACAGGGATGGATAGAAACAGGGATAGATAGAAACAGGTATGAATAGAAACAGGGATGGATAGAGGGCGCTAGAGAGGAAGAGTGAGGGGGAGAGGGATTGAGAGAGATAGAGCCCAAGTGATAGGAGAGCAATAGAAAATAGCAAGATATAAAGATTCCTCTCAATGAATTTTTATTAGTGATAGATAAAACTGGCCACATTGTGTTAGGTCAATATGTTTGTTCATGATTAAAACAAACTGATTTGGGCCCTGATATTGATTTCATTCTCTACAACGCTAATAAATATGTAGTACACTGCCTGTTTCTTATCAATTTTTCCATGGTACACCTGCACTATGTTTTTTATCTGACTAACACTAGATTGATTGAAAAAGGTAAGCGTGTGTGTTGGTCTTCTGCTGTTGGCTTGCTGGCTGACTGGCTGACTGGCTGGCTGGCTGGCAGGTTGTTGTTTGCCAAGGCTAAGGGATTTTATCATGGGTGAGGGAGAGAGGGCTGACTGCTGGAGGCACAAGCTGTAAATCAAGCTCATTTAGGCTATTTTTATTGTACTGATTCTGACACTCGTCATCCTTGAATTGCTTTGAGCATATGGCATATTTCAAAAGAGCAGATTGTGAATCATAAAGAAATAAAATTAATAACTACCTTCAGAACTGGAAACAACATATTGACAAGAAAGTGCTCCCCTACAGTTTTCCCCCTCCCTCCACACATATTTTCATTTCCATACTGCAGAAGGTCACAGTCAAGGTCAAAACTAATCTTCTCTCTCATCTTGCATATTGACCTCACCATTAGTCATATCTTAAGTGATAAAGAAGGAAATATCACACAATTTCCTTGTCTTTTATACTGTCATTATATGAAAGTGCCTTTATGCTTTTAGAACACAACGCCTAGCTCAGAATTATGTAATTAATTCTAATTACATTAAACCATCCTGTATGAAATTCAGTAGAAATATTTCACATGACAATGGTTCCTTAAACAACATTTCATACACATAATTGTCATCATTAGTTTTCGATTTATAAAATGCGAAACAGTGTAATTTCTACCTGACAAAACACTAACAAATCTTTTTTCTCACCGTATACATGAACATCCCTGGGTGGCAGATTTGACATCAGGAGCTGAGCTGGTGTTGGCTTGGTGTATCTGTATTAGCTCTTGGTGAAAGCATTCGCCTCCAGCCTGCAGCTCAGGAGTGCTGGTAACCTCTCAGTGGATTTCTGACATTCAGAATACATTTATCTTCATTTACCCGGCACTGATCAAAGACCCACATCTCCCCAAATACTCCCCACCTCTCAATCATTAAAGCTAACTATGCTGGCCACCCACGGGGACTGTACTCCTACCTTTAGAATGAGCCACTGCTGACTATTAACACCGGACTACAGCACTTTGTGTATTACATTTGAAAGCATTTGATCTTTATTTTGCGGTTAGATCACTCCGAAGCGTTTTGTGGATTTCTGCCTGGTACCCTGCTGACCATGCGCTGATATTTACTGATTATCCAGCACCAGTTGTTTAAAGTGTAACTTCCTCGCCCTTTTGTTCAGACCTTGTTGATGTTATCCGTCAATGACAATCACCTCCAAATTATTGATTAGCTGAAAGAGCAACCTAATTCATCCATAGGAGATCAACTCAAATATTCATCTGATCATGAATATTCATGAGGGAGATGCATTCATGAATATAAAATAACTTTGAATAAGGATTTTTATTTGCCAAGTTGTCTGTAAAATATTGATACATTCATGACAATGCATTCCTCCTCTCTCTCCCTCTCTCTCCAATGCCTTTGTACACTTTGGGTCAGTCACAGGACACTTTACAAAGACATTTTATCATTCTGAGGTAGATCGATGTTATCTATTATCTTCCAAAAATATGATGTTCTGTAGTTTTATTCAGTTGTTGCTATTTTAAAAAGCTTCTCTACCATCTCCTTTTTGTTTCTCTCCTTTCTGGGAAACCGGTCCGCAGTGGCATTCAGATTATGTTTGTGTTGACAACACAAGTCTCCTCAGTCAAATCCCATTTGTCTTTACGTGATGTGACAGAGGCCACGTGGCTCTGCCGTGTAACACTATTACAGCTATTATCTCCATAAACCTACAAGACAGGACCAGTAGCAACATTGTACCTGCGGTTTGGCAATACCACAACGACTGTGTGAACAGGGCTAACTACACTACTGTTATTTCAAGAACCAAGATCTATGAGGGAGTGTGCCTTATGGTGTGTGTTAATTTACATAATGCTTGGTTACATGCATGTGGGTGGTTCGGCTTGGTGGAATCACGGAGATGGTGTGTGTGTGTGTTTGTGTGTGTGTGTTCCGACACACTGCCGTGTTTTATGTGGCTAGCAGGACCAGGTGGCGTTTAATGTGGAGATTCAGCTCCACGAGGCTCTCTCTCTCTCTCTCTCTCTCTCTCTCTCTCTCTCTCTCTCTCTCTCTCTCTCCCCCAGTCACTCACTGTCACACATACACACATACTCATGCACAGACTTGCTCACGCCTGGTTGCATTAGTCATTTTCAATAATTCATACTGAAGGAATAATGAAAGAGGAGAGTTAATTTGTTGACACGGTATATCAGGAGGAATAGTGTGTATTTTACTTCAGGTAATGTATGGCTTTTATAGAGGGTCACTTCACCATTGGGATAGCTGGGAACAGGATGTCTCCCTCAAAGCTCGCTCTTGTTTTTGCCAGAAATTAAAACAAGCTCTTATCTTTATTTGCTTATACATCCTTGCCCTTTTGATGTAATTGCCAAACTCTCTTATTTTCAATGATCTCTTTTTTAAAATATGTCCTAAATGAAAACCTGCCAATAGAGTAGCCTGCCTGGCTGTCTGTCTGTATCTTCTAATTAAGCAGTGGAGTGTCCTCGTCCTTGCCACCTCTTTCAGTATGAATAGGTTGACCGCAATGAACACTGAGATGCAGCCCGTCTCCAGGGCAACCAGAGTGTCACTTGCAAAAGTAAAAAAATATAGTTTGAGACAGTGTCTCTGCAATTAATAAAGCTCTTCTGGGAGGGACAGCTTGCAACAATGCATATTGGCAAGCAAAGAAGTGACTGTTCATTAAAGTAACATGTGGACTCTTAGGACAGAGACATGCAGGGTTGAGGGGGGAGCGTGTGTGTGTGTGTGTGTGTGTGTGTGTGTGGTGTGTGTGTGTGTGTGTGTGTGTGGTGTCTCCCATTAGTGTGTGGGTAGTTTCGTTTTTAATAAAGCAAAGCATTTCCTCCATCCATCGTTGCAGTGACTGCCGAGAAGTGTGTTGATGGTTCATGTTGGCACAGCCTTCAGTCAGCTAACAGTCCTCCATTGACTGTCCTGCCCAGGCCCGGGCTCATTACCAGGTGGCAGAGGATGACTAGTACTCCTCACCAGCCCAGCCTTCACATCTCGCCCCTCTGTCTGCTCAGGACACATACCTCCTGACTGTTGGTTCACCTCCAGCCTCACCCACCAGCTAATACCCCTATTAAGCCTGAAGTGCCCCCTATATTCACACTGGAATACCCCCCACGATTCACCCATAATGCCTTTTTTATTCACCCTGCAATACCCCCTCTGTTCACCCCATAATACTCTCACTATCCATTCTGTAATATCCCTCTATTAACCCCATAATTCCTCTCTATGTACCATGTAATGTCCCTCTAGTCACCCTGTCATACCCCTCTATTCACCCTGTTATACCCCTTTATTCACACTGTAATGCCCCTCTATTCACCCTGTAATAACCTTATATTCACCCTTTAGTAACCCACTATTCACCCTGCAACAACCCTCTATTCACCCTATAATATCCTTCTATTCACCTTGTACTATCCTATATTCATGCTGTACAACCCCTCTATTCTTCCTGTACTACCCCTCTATGCACCCTGTCATAACATCTATTCAGCCTGTCATAACCCTCTATATAATCTAATAATCCTTTATTCACCCTGTAATAACCCTCTATTCCCCCTGTAAGTCTGGTCTGTGTGTGTGTGTGTGTGTGTGTGTGTGTGTGTGTGTGTGTGTGAATGTTTGTGCCTTATTCCACCTCTGCTATCTGCATGTGTTGTTGGGTGTGTGCTTATACAGTGTGTATGCTTGTGCCAGATGGCTGCTTGTGATGCGAATGGGCTCAGAAAATGGGAGTCATACCACAAGGGAGAGATGCAACACGCAGCAAGCCTTGTAGTTCGAAGATGGAGAACCAGAGATCAAACTATGGCCAGCTGCCCCTTCTCAGAGCTGGGATCTGAGCACGGGCCTTTCTCTCCTAGCCTTAAGTCATTGTGACAAGCGGAAACACACCGCCCAGCATCAGAGGGGACGGGCTAACCCTTCACTTCATCAACAGATCTGTCAAAACATTCTATCTCACCATTTTACTTTAGAAAGGAAGCATTCTTGCACTATTGCGTCTTTGATTTCATCCTATGGTGGCCCCTGTAATCATAACTATGCTGAATACACCGAAAGCCAACGAGGACCCTGATTGGTTGTTAAACCGAGAGGGTGGAAAGAGCAAGGCTAGAGAGGGAAATGTGTAGAGACAGAAGAAATGGAGGCTAGGAAACTGAGGAAAAGTCAGAGTACGAAAATCTGTATTCCTTGGATTCCTAGGGCTGACCAGCATGAAACGATACTATACAGCCTAAAATACAGACTTACTTACTGTTTGAAAAGGTTATTATTCAGTTGGTGTTGTTTTTTTGTCTTTGACCTTGACCTTCACCTGAGGACTTCCTTGACTCATGACGTTTTGATAGCACCTACTGTACCAGGATGAAATGACCATGTAGAGGCACCAGCTGTAGATATGTATTTTCATTTGTCTGATATTGTTTATCTGTACTGAGGACAAAGACCTTACACTCTAAATGCAGTGAGCAAAATGACAGCATTCAATAGTGTGGTTATGGGCATCTATTTCCCTTTTGTCTGTAGTGAAGGCTCACAACACTGCGGCTCCCTAGTCTAATCTCTCTGTGCTGCTGCAACCTATTGTCAAGGTCAAATGAAAAAGCCTATTTGTTTCTCTAATTCTCTCAATGGCCAGAGTTAAGAGATGCTCTGTAATGGATGAGACATAAAGCAAGTGTTTTCCTCTCTAAACACACATTAGAGGCAGAGCTAGTCCCCAAACAAAAGGCTAGCAAGTCAGCCAACCAATCAGCCAGCTAATCAGTAAATCAGCTAGTTAGTCAGTCAGCCAGTCAGTCAGTCAGTCAGCCAGTAAGTCAGTCAGCCAGCCAGCCAGCCTGCCAGTAAGTCATCCAGTAAGTCATCTAGCTAGTCCGTCAGTCAGACAGACAGCCAGCCAGTCAGCCAGAAAAGTAATCTAGCTGGTCTGTCAGCAAGTCAGCCAGTAAGTCAGCTAGCTAGTCAGTCAGTCAGCTAGTAAGTCAGCTAGCTAGTCAGTCAGCCAGCCAGTAAGTCAGCCAGTCAGTCAGTCAGTCAGCCAGCCAGTAAGTCAGACAGTAAGTCTAATCAGTCAGCTCCATCTGGGCCACCACTAGACTCATACCACCCAGGCCCGCTCACACATCTCTCATTCTTTCTCTCAACCTCTCTCTGTTTCTCAATCTCTCAAGGGCTCTACCTCTCTCGCCTAATCTCTTTCTCTTTTACCCTGGACTGAAGCTGAATTGTTAAATTGATAGTTTTTTTACTTCTCTTTGGATTGTTCCTTTTTTTTGTTAACTTAAGCAGAGTAGCTCTGGCTGTGTAAAAATGTGAAAACCTTAGCTAGCTACTCTCAGACACCCCGCCCCTCCTTACACACGGCTCTCTCTCATTCTTTCTCTCTCTTCCTGGCCAGCGGGCCCTGTGGCTGGTTCCATTGGAGTCCAGCTAATTACTATGGTTATCTGGGGCTCCCCCACCGCTAGATTCTAATTTCAAATAGCCCATGGCGCTTGGTAGCCGTCGAGGCACACAGGGCTGAAGCGCAGACAGGCGACGAGCTGCGCAGCAACACAGGGCCTTTTCCATTTCAGACACCTGCTCATTAACGTCGCCTCCAAAACCAATCAGCCTGACGCTACACAGGTAGGCCGGAACCTATGGAGCTCTCATCACTTGGTGCCACTGATTTCTACATCTCATTTGCAAGCAAAACAGCCAATAATCAACTTAACACAGGGCATCTAATTCATTGCAAATAGGACGGACGACTGGGTGTTAAAGGCAATCTATCTGGGACCTGTGGGTAGGTTTGTAGCATGACAGTGGTAGCCCTGCTGTGAGTGGAGCCTCAGCCTTCTATGAGGTGCGAATTCTTCCTGTAGGACAGGCTGCTCCGTGTCATCTGCGGAGATGAGAGATGGGATGGGATTCGGCGAGCAGCATTCACTCTGAGGTTTTGGGCCGGCAATTAAGCTGAGCGGCATTGGGGAGTGTGTGTGTGCATGTGTGAGAGAGAGAGAGTCAGAGCTCTGAAAGAGATGTGATGGTGTCTGGCTTCTGCAGAGGGCCGGGGCCCGCCCTGGAGTGGAACAGGTAAAGCCTTGACTTGTAATTTAATATGTGGAGTGACAAGAGCACTGGGACTCTCATTATCGATCTGCAGCACTGTTTGATTCACTGGAAGTAAGTTCCATGTTGCCATAACAACAGTTGAACGGGTAGATTTAGGTTTGTGTGTGTATGTGTGTGTGTGTGTGTGTGTGTGTGTGTGTGTGTGTTTGTGTGTGTGTGTCTGAGCACATGTGTGTGTGTGTGTTCTGTGTGAGTGTTTTTGTATGTGAGAGAGAGGAGTGAATGGTGGCTGAAGAGGGCAAGGGGGATTCTGTACTTTATCCTGCCATGCTAATCTGGATGAGGCTGGACAAGTATAGAGAATACATCTGGATGAGAATGGACGAATGTATAGAATACATCTGGATGAGACTGGACAAGTATAGAGAATACGTCTGGATGAGACTGGACGTGTGTATAGAATACATCTGGATGAGACTGGACAAGTATAGAGAATACGTCTGGATGAGAATGGACGAATGTATAGAATACATCTTGATGAGACTGGATGAGTATAGAGAATACATCTGGATGAGACTGGACGTGTGTTTAGAATACATCTAGATGAGACTAGATGAGTATAGAGAATATGTCTGAATGAGACTGGATGTGTGTATAGAATACGTCTGGGTGAGACTGGATGAGTATAGAGAATACGTCTGGATGAGACTGGACGTGTGTATAGAATACATCTTGATGAGACTGGATGAGTATAGAGAATACGTCTGGATGAGACTGGACGTGTGTATAGAATACATCTTGATGAGACTGGATGAGTATAGAGAATACGTCTGGATGAGACTGGACGTGTGTATAGAATACGTCTGGGTGAGACTGGATGAGTATAGAGAATACGTCTGGATGAGACTGGACGTGTGTAGAGAATATACGTCTGGGTGAGACTGGATGAGTATAGAGAATACGTCTGGATGAGACTGGACGTGTGTATAGAATACGTCTGGGTGAGACTGGATGAGTATAGAGAATACGTCTGGATGAGACTGGACGTGTGTAGAGAATATACGTCTGGGTGAGACTAGACGAGTTTAAAGAATGAGTCTGGATGAGTCTAGACGAGTATAGAGAATAAGTCTGGACGAGTTTAGACGAGTATAGAGAATACGTCTGGATGAGACTGGACGTGTATAGAGAATGCATCTGGGTGAAGCTGGACGAGAATAGAGAATACGTCTGGATGTGATTGGACAAGTGTATAGAATACATCTGGATGAGACTGGACAAGTATAAAGAATACTTTAGAGAGTTTCGAGAATTAGTCTGGATGAGTGTATTGAATACATCTGTGTGAGACTGGACAAGTGTAGAGAATACATCCCGATGAGACTGGACAAGTGTATAGAATATATCTCGATGAGACCGGACAAGTATAGAAAATATATCTGTATGAGACCGGAAGAGCATAGAGAACACATCAGATGTAAGAGGGACTTGAAGGGGCTTTTCATTGAGAGGGACCATGAGATGATGGTTATTTCTTGAGATTGCTGCTTTTTAGGAGTATGGAAATGTGTTATGATCTGGGTAGAAAGTGATTTCCCTAGAATAGTCAAGGAAACGCTGATAAATACTGTAGGGTTACCAATGAATGTGCTATGCACAGTGGAATAGATAGTACTTTATTAATGGAATGGGAGCCGCATACAAGGTCCGAATGATATTTCACATCCGCATGTTTCTTTATAGAGATGCACTTTATGAACTGCACTCTGAGAGCACAGGTTTGGTTTTTAATAAGGAAGACTGTCTTGTGTGGTCATAGAAGAGGACTGGAAAGTGAATCCACCCCCAGGCATTTTTATGTTAGAGTGGTCTGATATATGGAACTGATGCGGGCTGAAAGAGGACCTCCTTTTCAGACAGTATCCTTAGACAGCCACCAGGTGGCACACTTTAACCCATCAGCCAGCCACTCACTACACTTTAGACAGTGGGGGAAGGGGACAGGCTCCCAGCCAGTGGTTTGTTACCCACCCCGAACACATCCTCAAACACACACATGACCTAAAGAATCCACATAGAATTACACACAGAATTATAGGATCTGTGCTGTTACAGGACGTTCTGCAAAGTAGCGGGCCTACAACCATTTGGCAGATAACCTTCTCCTGATCAAATATAGGCTTCGTTGGCAGTTCATAAAATCTAGGCAGGAAATAGGGAATTGGAGCCCTTGAGATTGTGAATTTTGTGTTTTTCTTGAATATTTTGTAGTCAGCACTTCTGATGGAGTCCCATTATGCCGTATGCATAATTCAGAAATACAAATATCGTTGTTGACAAGAGCAAAGCACATCATTTACAAGTCTGTCTAGTTGGGCTAAATTCAGGCCTGGGAATTAGTCAGGAGATTAATTAATAAAGCATTGCCCCGACCCGGTCTTTGCTTTTTCATCAATAACACTGCGGTTTAACACAGCCCCAGTGATTTCTACACCCAGAAGAGACACAGAGAGAGATAGACGGCTATGAGAGAGAACACAGGGAAGAACAAACCTCTTCAGAATGGATCTGAGTTCATGTTGAATGAGATGGACTGATAAACATGATGATGAAAGGTCCACACTGCGGTGCTATCATTTTAGAACGCAGTAAGCATTTGCCAATAATTTAAGATTACCCTCAATGGCTGTTTTTCTTTTTCCAAATTCAAACCTGGGATAACAGCTCCCTCTGACATGTGTACAACCTACACAAAAATGTGCCTATACTTGGCTTCAATCGATACAGAAACCCTCCCTTTGTGTTCAGTATTAGTGAGAAGTATGTTTTAAAGTCTGTCGGGTCCCTTACCCGTAGGAGGGTAAACAGTTTGAGTCCAGGTGCTGAGAGCGGAGGCGGCTTCCCGGCAGGCAGCCAGACTGTTTGAGATGGGAGCGGGAGGGACAGGGGGACTCCCTGGGTAGAGATGTAGGGAGGACTGAGGCCTGTGGTTCCTCCACAGACTAGCATGGTGGTGGCTAGACCCAGGGCCAGACAATCTAAGGTCTAGTGTACATATACTCCATGTGATAGCCAGGGATAATTCCTAAGCCTGCTGTTTCTTTTCGGGCCATGCCTCTGAAACCTAGCAGCAGCTTATGCCCCGTCCCCCTCTCTCTCCCCCTCTGTCTATCCCTCTCTCTCCCCCTCTGTCTATCCCTCTCTCTCCCCCTCTCTCTACCCGACTCTCTTTCTCTCTCGCTTTCTGTCTGAGGACTCTCTCTACCTCTTCTATTTTGTTCTTGTTCTCTCTCTCTTTCCATCCTCACATTACTCACCCCTCCCTTTTTAGTCAATTGAAAAAAGCGTTTCCCTGTAGCTAGGCGATGCGGCAGCGGTAGAATTTCATCCAGAGGAAGCACTGTGGGAACTTTGCAAAGTTTACTCATCCAGCGTGAAAGCGGTGGTGGGGGTTGGGCTTGATGCTCTAGCTGTTAGCGAGTGGAAGTCTGCTATGGTCCGAGGGAGACGGCATCATGGCGTTCTAGTACCAACTTATTAGGGGGACATATTACGGAGATGGTTTGTTGGATTTAAGATTTGCTTTTAGGGTGAAGAACGATTTGAATGGCATTTTGATGTAGTGATGTAATCTTGGCCCCTGGTGAAGAGAACTGTTAGCTGTACTGAATGGCAAGGGAAACAACATGCTCGTCTCTTTTGTCTTTCATTTTGTTGGCCACACTCCAAAACACTGGACCAAACGGCCAGGCGAGGCCTCTAAGTCTGCAGCCAGCCTGCCAGCCTGCCAGCCAGCAAGCAACAGATAGTCAGACACCCACAGGATTTATTCCTTTACAGCTTCTATACTCTCTCCCTCCAGAGATGGAGCCACTCCCCAATGGCGTCACAAGCCAACCATTTAACATACGGACAGACAGCTACAATATGCCATTTGTTTCCCCCCAGGATGTTCCCCATTCAGGGTGCTGTCTACTGCTGTAGTCTTCGTTAGAAACCAGATCATCACTAGTAATATTCCAGTCAAGGTGGGGATGGGCCGCTGGTACCTTCCTGCCTGTTCTCCTCCACTTTTTCTCCTCCTTTTCCTCTTCCTCCTCCTCATCCATGCAGCTACTGTTTTATGCACAATGTTTTAGCAAACAACTTGGTGTCTGCTGTCCAGACTCTAGGTGCTCTGCTCCTTATAAGATCACTCTGATTGCGGTCCCAGCTAAGGAAAGGCACTACATAATCCTTAGAATATAGTAGCAGACAGACGTACAGCAGTACCAGACAGAGTCCTGTTAGGATGTAGTACCAGACAGATTCCTGTTAGGATGTAGTACCAGACAGATTCCTTTTAGGATGTAGTACCAGACAGATTCCTTTTAGAATGTAGTACCAGACAGAGTCCTGTTAGGATGTAGTACCAGACAGATTCCTGTTAGGATGTAGTACCAGACAGATTCCTGTTTACAGAGCATCTCTATAGGATGTAGTACCAGACAGACTCCTCCTGTTTACAGAGCATCTCTATAGGATGTAATACCAGACAGACTCCTCCTGTTTACAGAGCATCTCTATAGGATGTAGTACCAGACAGACTCCTCCTGTTTACAGAGCATCTCTATAGGATGTAGTACCAGACAGACTCCTCCTGTTTACAGAGCATCTCTATAGGATGTAGTACCAGACAGACTCCTCCTGTTTACAGAGCATCTCTATATGATGTAATACCAGACAGACTCCTCCTGTTTACAGAGCATCTCTATAGGATGTAGTACCAGACAGACTCCTCCTGTTTACAGAGCAACTCTATAGGATGTAGTACCAGACAGACTCCTCCTGTTTACAGAGCATCTCTATAGGATGTAGTACCAGACAGACTCCTCTGTTTACAGAGCATCTCTATAGGATGTAGTACCAGACAGACTCCTCCTGTTTACAGAGCATCTCTATAGGATGTAGTACCAGACAGACTCCTGCAACTACATATAACTAGGGGATTATATTGCTCTGGTCAAAAGTGGTTCACTCTACAGAGAATAGGGAGTCACTTGGGACCCACTGACAGTAAACTCCAGTCAACCTGAAAGTCAGACACACACACACACACACACACACACACACACAGATGAATACCAAACCAGAGAATGAAAAAGAAAACATTCCGTAATTAATGACAGATTACATTTCCATGCCTCAGAACACAGAAATTACACAAAGCTATGAGCCGACCCTAATTTCCAATGTAATTGTTGCATCATGTTGAGCCTTCCTCGTATCTACATTTCTAAATGTTCATGTATTTTTTTGTCAAAAAAGACACACCAAAACTGGGGTAACCCCCCCCCCCCCCAAAATACTGATTGGTTTTGACATGTTTAAAACCACATTGAAACGTTAAATCACTTTAAGCTCCCACATAAAAGCGTTAGGGCTGGGAAATAGTATGACTCTGGGTGGATTGGGGCTGTGAGTGAGAGTTTCACTTTGGAGGTGCGTTCTCTGTGAAGTAGTTCTCCCAGCTCGGAGGCAGCCCTGCAATGTTGTAGAAACCCCTCAGGGACGCCCCCTGTCTCACCTGCTGTTTGAGCAAATGTGTAGGAACAGTTCTAGCATGTCTTCAAAGACACTCACTTAGACTGAGGAGAAATATTGACTATAACACTACCAGGGTCAAGTACCCGCGTTGTTAAGATGTTTTCCTGTTCTTTCTTAACACTTTTCTATTAATCAGGAATTCCTCTGGTCCTGGGGGGAAGATGTTGGTGCGTTCGGGAAGGGTTTGTTCCGTCACTCATCATAAAGGAAGAGAAAGCACCGGGTGATTCGTATTCACACTGTTCCGCATAAGCTCGAGGTTCCTGTTGTATGGGGCGGGGGTTCCGTGCGGGAAAAGATGGTGATCTAGAACCGTGCAGGGAGAACCGTGCAGCTTTATCGAAGTACAGGCCGCCAGACTCGGTAACTCATTGAACAGTACCATTACTCACGGAGCTCGTCCCGTCAAGAACGTCCTCCCGCGGTCCCAGTGTCAGCGTCTGTGGACGTTGTCTTCCCTTCCCAAGGCAACGCGACGTGCTCTCCTCCTCTGTAGAGTCCTTTCTCAGAACCCCCCCTGCCCCCACCAAAGCCAGGAGTTTTTTTGTAAAGGGGAATTCACTCTGGATTTCACTCCACAATTAATGTGAAAGCAGTCTAATGCCTGTGTGACTCCCGGTGTCTGGTGGTGCCCCATTCATCATCGCCGATTTACATTGACCTTGACACATACTTCATTAGAATAAAGATTGTCTACCATTTAGGTTACATTGTTCCTCTTCGCACAGACCCCATGCAAATTCCTGCGGCCGCCCTGTCAGAGGTCATCTGCATTAAAAGATTGCAGCCAACTGCTTCTTTTCATTCGGTTCAACTCGGCCCCTTCTCCTCTGTCTCTTGCTCTGTCTCTCTATCTCATTTCTACACCCAAATGGACGGACAAGGCTAGGAGGAGGAATTGGAACTATTTCCAGTCAGGCGCTCCAAGGAAGCCTTTTTAATGATCTTTAAATAGGAACACTTAACTGTCCTCTTTACTGTAATGCTTACAGAGACTGAGGCCGTCACAAGGAGACGTGAAGGGAGGGAAGAAGGAACATTTCTCTGCCCTCTCAACATCCTCTTCCTCAAAGTGAACTTTTTTGGTATTTCACTGACATAGGAGGCACTAGTTACTAGGCCCGTTAAGGAGGCTGCTCTTTTTCAGCGAGGATGCAAGGTGGTGTGTAGCTATTAGGACCAGAGAAACAATGTGTCTCTTTCGTCCTTTCCTTTTTCACATCCATCCATCCATATGGTCTCAATGAATCTCTGTCATTCCCCCACATCAGTCATAAGAAAACGGCCCCAGTGGACAGAGGGGATAGCAGGGTAGAGGAGGAAAACCTTCCACATCGATATAAAATGTCTACTCCATGGCAGCGCACACTGCTGGTGATATAATTAGAATTCAATTATTAATGAGGAATACTTAAAAAAGATTGTTTTATGATCTTCTATTAGTGGATTTGCAATTCATTTTAATATTTGTCATTTAATTTGTATCATGGATAATGCAATATAAGACCAATTAACAATGCATGGGCTATGTAATATGATTTCCCAGTTAATGCAAATGGAATAAGCTAGACGTAAGAACCCTTTTCAAAATCCTCAAATGTAATTTTCTCGGCCAGTTCTGCCAATTTTAAATGACACCACAGATCTTAATTTTTCCCCGTCTCCATCAAAGGTAACACATTTATACTGATCAGACAAGTGCAACATTAATTCAAATATATTATTGTATCCTCTTGTCTTGTGTAGTGTTTTAACATGAATGATAATATCTTCAAGTGGACAGGTGGCAGTTTAACAGTCCTCCCTGTGTATTTTTCTGGCCAGTTTAATTTCCTGTAGGATGGACCCTTGTGATTAAACAAACTGGGCTGCTTAGTGATGCCCACCACCCAGCCAAACTCTCCCTATTGGCCTTGACACTGAGGCCCAGTCAAAGCCAAAGCTCCATAGCTATGCATGGTTTGGGGCTTTTCTCCCATTCAACAGTGTGGTCTGATTAAATTGTTTCCGGGTTGGTCTGGTAAAAATACTAACCAGGTTTGAGTATGAAGAGCACTCTTTCCTCTCACTCTCCTCTTTCTCTCCTTTCCTCTCATTCCTCTCTCTTACACTTTCTCTGTTGATGCAAATAGATCAGAATTGTTACATGATGTAACAATACACATTTTGTACTTTGGAAGTAGTTGTTCCTTTACAATATGACATTAAAGTAATAGTAATAACAAGATTTTTAACTGCACAATCAGTATAACAATAATTACAATAATTTAAAAATAGATAACAATACACAAAATATGGTAATAAATTGAAATTACAATGGCATACAGTAAGTCAAGATTTGTTTGTGGCTGCTTTAGTGCCTTAGTAGAATGGGGGGGTTGTGAAGATTAATCCTAGTCTAGAACAAAAAAACAAGCTCAATGGAGGTTTCTATTGAACTAGATTATTTAGTCCTAGACACAGATTAATCCTAGTCTAGGACAAAAAATACAATCTTAATGGAGGCTTCTATTGAACTAGATTATTTAGTTCTGGACTAGGATTAATTCATGCCTGGGAAACCGGCGCTATCTGTTTAGTGAGCTCCAGGACCAGTTTAATGAGGGGACTCTTATATTTGCATAGATCTTATTATTGCATGGTTTGTGATGCTATCACAGGATGGTACTTGCTTTTAGATGTTTACAAACAAAATAGGGCCTTTAAGAATTAGACCAAGGACATTGGTCTAATTCTGACATACATTTATTGTCGGTCCATTCGACATGTAGGAAAGTCTTCCTGAACACTGTATGTTTTCAATTGGTTGTTTGTCACATTGATTGAAGATGTATTTCACAATTGGAACCTACATATCATATTTACAAAATGGAATCAGTATCTACATATACACAGTTTATTCCCTGCCTCATTTTGGGTTCCAGTCAAGCTTGCATTTAAACCTAACCAATAGCTGTGTGTTTAGTATCAAGTGATTACTCTGTTCTACGTTTGGATCTACTGCCCAGCCCTCATCTGACAGTAGTGATGTAGCAGGTTCAGGCTCTGCTGGAGGCACTGGTCATCTTCAAAGAACAGGCTTTTAACCTCTACTGTACATTGTGGAAACACTGCTCTGGAGCTGAGAATTTTTCTAGAACAGTTCATCCATTTTCTTTGACTTAAAAAAAGTTTGCAAATCTTTCTGATTCTTCACCCCTGTATAAATAACTGTTTTTATTCCTGTCAATTTTAATGCTGGACGGATAAACTTTGTAACTGATTGAGTTTTGTATATTTTTTTGGTACTGTTTCAATCAATTTTTTGAACAGTCCTGTATGCCAAATAGAATCAGATGCTTTTTGGAAGTCACCGCGATTATAATTATTTTTCTATCAGGCTGTGTAGGGTGTAAATATGATCAGTCGAACAATGTTTTCGTATAAATCCAATTAGGTTTCACTCAAGACATTGTGCTTAAGGAAATGTAAAACTCTTACATTTATAATACTATAGGAAACAATAAAACCCAGGTTAGTGTTTACAAATATTTTCTTGAAAATTGTCTACATTATTAAAGGTTGCATTGTTGTGATGAATTGGAGCATCTAATTTAGGATAGCAGTGGATTTTCATTGTGCTTTATAGTGTTTTCCAATTTGACAGTGTTCTGCAGTTTGAATGGCCATTTAAAAGTGGTTTGTCTGCACTGCATTGAAAGCCTAATGCACCATCATTTCACAATCATTATATTATCAGTTGTCATCATTTGTAAAAACCTTTATTACTGATTTCTTTCCAGTGTTCTGTGCAGTTTGGGGTCCATCTATTTGAACTGTTGAGGTTGTATAGCTTACCGGCCTGACAATGTGTGGTCATGTATAAATCAGATCTTTTTAGGGACAAGGTTATGAGGCTGTAATCAGACAGATGTTAGTGGTTTAACAGTGCATGAGCAGTAATCATATTTTCTGCTGTGCCATGGCCAAAAGGTGATTCCCAAAGAGGGCCTTGTAACCTCCCATTGACAACGTTTGGGCCTTGCCAAACCAGCAACCGGTCCCATACATGCTCAGTGAGGGTGCTGTTGGTAGAGTTTCTATAACAGTTTGAAGCAGAATGGGCTGTGATATAGCCGGCCCCTCGCCGCTCATTAGGTCAGTTAGTTTTCCTCTGTGTGTCCATCCATGTCCCCATTTCCCTGGACCTGAATGGCTCATCACCTTCCCTAGGGTGGCCCAAACCGGATCTGAGAAATGCCAAATCAACCGAGGGGGGAGGGCAGCAATATTATATTGTGTAACCTATTTTCTGAATGTACACGTTTTTTTCTGTTTAAATCAAATGTGATGTTTGCCAATTTGTAGGGGTTCAATTAGACGCCGTCATTTGTAAGTGATCCACGATCCATCCTCCGATCCATCCTCCATTGTCAGTCCCCTCTCTGTAGCATGTAGTACTGTAGTTTGGCAGGGCTGTACTCATCGGTGGTTAGAGGTATTTCCCCAAATGGCCCATGCGCAAATTTTTTTTTTTTTAGCAAAGGCTGAAAGAGCACAGTCCAAACAATTTTTTTACTTCACCAAAAACTAAGATCTGAAGGGTGGAAGACAATACATAATAATAACAAAAAAATATTTAAAAAAAAGCAAAACAATTATCTCTCTATCTATCAGAACCCTCCACACTGCTTGCAGCTGAGCTTAGAACCCAGAACTGGGATAAAGACGGTCTTTGTTTGCCACTGAATGGCATTAGCCATGGGCTGTCTTTGGGGTCACCACTGAGCTGAGTCTTGCTATGAGACCGAGAGGGGGAAACAGAGAAAGAGAGAGGGAGTGAGAGATGGAAAGAGACAGGTAGAGGAAGAGTGAATACACCAGAGACCATGCACCATGTCAATGTTGTAGGGACGGGAGCGACAACTCTTCAACAATACGCCTCCAACTGAGAGCAGTTTCTCGAGAAATAGAATACAAATCTCTTGACCCCGATCATAGAATTTCTAATAAGCTATTTTAAATAGTTTCAATGTTCAGCATCACGTCTTTTTAGCGAAATAAATCATTTTCTGTAAAACACCCTGCTGTTCCTTTTTTCAGTATTTTCTTTTTTTAACCAATCTGTGGGCTGACTGGGCACTTCTTTGTCTATTGATCCTCTTGAATTTCTCATTAGCACTTTGGAAATCTGTGTAATGCATCCTCTTTGGACACAGGGTGGAGGGAGGGGGAGAGGGAGTAATATCTTCAATTCTGTCGTGCTGCCCGCCTATTGTAATTGCTATTGTCTACAGTTATGACACGAGCAGAAGTCCCATGGTTCCTCAGGCCATAGTTCAGAGTGTATATTGTATGGGCGTACAATCCAACACTTCTCTTGACTCAACCTTTTCTTGGAATTTGTTGTTCCCTGAATAATTGCATTATTTGTCCAATTTGTTTGGTTCTTTTAAAATGATTTTCCTTTATGACGTAACAGGATTTCTCACTCTCCTGTGTGACTTTTGTTAAAATCAGAACGATTCCACACTAGATGAAATCTGGAAAGGCTGGTGGAAATTCTCCTGGGTCTGTAGCTGACCTCAAAGTGACTGGGCACCTTGTTCTTAAACACTAAGGATGGAAAAAATAAAAACGCTTGACTCACTTTGAGCTCAATGTGAGCCTTCTATACCAGTTGTAAAATGGCTTATTCTTCTGGTCACCATGGTGACAATTAACAGTGTTTCAAGGCCTTTTGTTCCAGACCCGTTTGGGCAGACTTTTTTTTAACCGGGGTGATTTTCATTACACACGCGCGTGCATGCGCACACATGCACGAACACACACACACAAACACAAACACAAAACCACCACACTCCCATACTTAGCGCTTCCATTTTGCGTAAACAGTCTAGAATTCTATCCGAATCAAGGGGTGGATGTTTCCCTCTTCCTCTTTAAGGACACGCTGAATATTTCTTCCTGTTCTTTCATGAGTGGAGCTGGTCCATCTATCAGCGAGACAGAGCCCCTCTCACGTCAGCTGCAGACTGATCTCGCTCTCATCAATGGACGGCTTCTCTCTCTCCCCTTCTCTCCTCTCTCCTCCTGCCCCCTGTCTGCCTCTCCTTTGACTCTGTCAGCAGCAAATTGTAGTTAGTGAGGATATTGGCTTGGCACCACATCAACGAAGCCCCCCCCAGCCCCCCGCCCGAAATTGATGAAGTAATTATCATATTTGCCTGCTTTGTTTTCTTAGGGCTGTTGGTAAAAGAGAGCACGCTCCCAATAGAGAATTCTCCCATGTCAATCTCTACCATCACAACGCACAGTTTTGTGAGTTAGCTTTGGCCCTTTCCGTTGCTGGTCTTTATAAGCACTGAGGTTTATAGGCTTAGTGGTTACAAGCCCCAGAATGTGTGAATATTTTGTAAGGTAATTTTTATGGTTAATACATGGTAATGTTTCACCCGTAAACATACGTAATTATCCTTGGATTATAGATGATAAAATTGATGCATAATAAACCTTGTTTTACAGTTGCTATTGCTTTAACAGTCTATTCATGTTTGTATTACATTTACCCGTCTACATTGGTATTATAGTAGCTAGCAGCTGCGGACGGCAGTGTACATGTATGTTAACTGGGTGTTCATGTTGTTATATTGGCTGTATTTTAGTGGCTGGTTATAATGTGTTAACTGTATAACTGTGCATGAATTCATTTAAATACAGTGGCGTCCGATTCACTTCATGGAGACTTACTTCTGTTGTCTCAACACGTTACAGAGTCTGAACAAACTTTAATGGATAAGATGAATCTACAAAAATGCATTAAATGTTTTCATGTATGACTGCATTTCTGCTGACATTTCCAGTCTTTCACACTCATTAATATGTGGAATGAATTAATGTTATGATTGCTTGTTGATTTTTCCTATTTGATGTGAGTCTCTTTTCGAAGAGTACCCGGTTCTATCACCCACAACATCCCCACCCGTCTCAACCAGTCACTCCAACATGAACACTTCTGTTGCTAAAGGTCTACTTTCAAACTGTCATCAAGTTGCCAACCCGGGCTCTAATGTTGTGTGGTATATTTTTCTATGGATACGTTGACACGTCTTTTAACATAACAGCAGTAGATGTACCGCAGTATATGACTTTGTGTTTCAAACTCCCCTACCAAATCTATTTCACCAAGTTATTTAAGGTATGCAGATCCTTGACTCAACAGAGACTGGGGCGATAACTCACCAGTGCGTTCAATGTATTTCATCAAAGATCCTTCTCAGCATTAATCTCAAAGTTTGGATCTCATGCATTTTAATCACTTATCTGTTTTATTCTCCTGTACAGTTTTTTTTGTTGATTTTCAATCAATGATGTGCCATTTTTTAAACAAAAGAAGACTCCCAAAATCAATATTTGCTGTCAACAAAAATATTGTATAATTTCCTGATAGTTAGAAGACGGCACATTTGCCTTTGCATGCGGCACTATTTAAAATCTGAAAGGGATGAATGGCTTCAGAGGAAGTGTGATGCCATCTCCATCAAAAGAGCGACAATGAAAAATGGTTCCTGGACTGATAGAAAGCGGAAAAAACAAGAGCACATTTAAATATTTAAATGTGTTTGGGCTGTAATGATAAATGACAACCAAAAACTAGAATCAAGTAGCTATTGAGGCAGAAAATGAAATGGGAGGGGGGAGAGAAATTAACCAACATTTCTTGAAATTCAACAGGATCCATTCACATAATGTTACAGTAAGCTGTTTTTCAGCAGTCGCCATTGTGTATTCTTCAGATACATATATTGTCCTAAAATATTGTAGTTTATCAACACAAAATTGGGCTCTGAGCAATTGCTACGCTACTGAAAGGAATTCAGCAACGAATATCACTTATTTCCTTCCGTGCGTAAGATCCCTTTTTGGGGAAGAAATAAACGCAGACATAAATAGAAACAGACATGCTGAGTTTACGAATCCGAATATGTGAGCTTTATTATTCTAATGTATGTCTGCCTTTGTGTGTGGCAGGGGGCTGCTTCTATGTTCAACACCGTAATCTAGACACGGTGCCACCGACTGGTTGTGAGATACCAAATATACCGAGCGGTTGAAAGCAAAGAGGTTACAAGGCTCACGTCATCTCCCCTATGTTTAATCCCAGTGGATCAGATGCCATGGCTCGTACCGTGGATCACGGAGGTCATTCCAGCGCATAGCGTGTAGCGAGACGGTGTCCCTCCTTGTCTCACCCTTGTGTCTGCCTCCAGGGTAACAGCATGGAGATGACCATGTGGTTGCCTAAGAAGACCCACCTCCTGGGCTGGGCCGAGTGTTTGCGGAGGAGCGGGACGGAACTGCCAGCGGACTTTGGCGAGCGGCTGGACAACATGACGCGCAAGTGGCAGCAGCTACAGGTGACGACGGGCACACACACACACACACACACACACACACACACACATACATACAGCTCTATTCCGCCTCCTCCCGTGCTGTCAATACATCACATGAATAAGAGGGAGCCTATGGGAGGTCCGTGATGACCTCCTTCTCGGGAAGCCATCGTTACCTGCATAAATAAAGCTGTCGGTGTGCAGTTGAAAGGGAGGTGCAGCAAAGGGAACGAGGCCCCCTGGGTAATCCCCCCCCCCCCCCACCGTGACCGCTCCTTTGTCCCGTCTGTACGTGTGTTCAGTCTCTAGCCACTAACGCAGGTCAATATCCCACCTGAGAGCCGCTCGGCGTCCCAAGCGGCGTACTCCGCGGTGAGTTCTTTTTCCAACCCAGGGCAAAAACAGCTTGCTCTCTAGTGAACAGGGCGTCGTTTGGGACTCGGGGTTAGCGGTGGAGAGGGAAGTGGCCAGCGGCTCAATGGAAGTGAGCGACACGCGATGAGTCCCTGGCCTCTCTGAAATGATGAACAGGCCCGGGGCTCTGTCTTCATCTGCCACCCGCAAACCGTCTTATCTGTGCGCCCACGTATACACGCCAAACCGGCCCGTTCCAAATGGCGTGCAGTAGGCAGGCCCCCTCCCCCCACCCCCTGGTGAGCTGCACCGTTTTGGATATCAGGAGATGGTATCGGACGGGAGACGCCTGCCTGCTCTGCTTAATACTAAGGTGCGGCGGGCTCAGCGATCCTTATCGGAACGACTAGGGTTCAACTGTGCATTGCTCTTAGAGGCTAATTTTGGGTTAATCACTGATCATCTAATCTCGGAACATGAAACATATAATTGCTGCTCTCTCAATTAGTAGGGCGCATTGGTGTTCTGCTCGTGCCTCAAGCAGTGTCCCCTCATATCCAGGCTGTCTTTCCCTGGGATGGACAAGGGCGCACACCAAATGGCACCTCAATCCCTACCTAGTGCACTGCTTCTGGCTCTATGGGGACTGTGGAGGACCTAGGGTACCTTTAGGACGCTGACATGCGTAGGTTTTGACAAGGAAACGTTATTTTCAGTTTTCTGATGCCAGTGACTTCAACAAATTCCGAAGGACTTTCTGCCGGTTCCATTGCACATTTTGTTTTTTATTGTGTTTTTTTGGAATGAAGTTGTTTACTTTGGCCTGGTCGCCATTGAGAATTGGGTCTCAACCGGCTTACCTGGTTAGATGGTTAGAAGTGAAATATATACAAATTAAAAACATCATTATCTAGATGACAACAACTCAAATCTTTTTCCGTTGTGTCTGAGTTCCAACACCTTGTCTCCGTTATAACACATTAAGGCCATACGCTCGCTGTAAATTGTACATGTGTGCCAGTATCTTGGATTCTGCTTGATAAACATATGTATTATTCTCCACAGCAAAAGAGATGCTGTTTGGAAATTAAGCAACAAACTCTTTTCCACCACAGCAATCAGCGCTGATTAAAGTTCTATTACGCCTCCTAAATAAATGTGTGACGTTTGAACAGGATGCTCATGCATAAACAAAGTTCTGTTTAGCGAGGGAATATTTCTTTGTTCTGTAGTGAGTGGCATCGGGCAGAGAGCCGCTAGAATGGAATGGCAGCGGTGCGGAGAGTTTAATCTGTGAATTTCTGCTCTCTGCGCTGCACATTACGCCGTCTCAATTGCATATTAAACAACCCTATCAAGTCAGGCATTGGCATCTGCTGTGCTGACACAAATTGTGAATTAAATGAAATTGATGTCCTCTGTCGTATATATTTATGAAGACAGACCATTCTCTGAAGTATTCTGCTTATGACGAATTTATGATCGCAAACTGTTCCAGAACAAAATAAAGTGGCAATAAATTCTTTTTTGTTCTCGTATCCCTGACCCTCCAAGGGCATTTGGTCGCACCTCACATTCTCAAACTGCATTGTCATGTTTGTCAGAGGGCTAATAGAATGGCTATATTTGGAGTGCATTAAAGGCTTTCAAATTATCGATGGTCAAACAAGGAGAGGAGAAAATCGAACGATTGAGAGCAATAGAAGACCAAACAAAACAATGAGAGACCAAAGGAGGGAATTTTGTTAGTGGAGGGGAACATGCAATGTGTATACAGAAAAATGCTCTTCGCTTGAAGGCAAACTGTTTCTTATGTCACTGAAAGACACTCCAGAAGGAATTTTGAGGTGCACACAATCAAATTAGAATGCTGAGGGAATCAATACAGATATTATAACGAACCGGAATTGTTTATTGAATATGAAAGCTATGATGAATCCTGTTCTGTATCGTATTTCCTACTCCATACCACAACAATATAATTTTACTTGTGTAATGAATGAATTTATTTTTTGTTTATTTTGCTCTTAAGTTATGGTAGTCAAACATCTTAGCTGTCACAAACTATCCAAACAGAAACCTTTTTCTCACACTAAACCACTCATGTCAAACCCATCTAGCCATTAGGCTTTGGTCTACCATTATTAACACAGCAACTTACGTGTTCTGTGACCACCAAACAGGAATGTTAGCTAATAAAGAAGGGTCCATAATGGCGGCTCATCACACAGTGTTCAATTGATGCAAACAGTCTGCGATCAAGCCCCAAAATGGCCGCTTGGTCACTGACTCACTCGCATATAATCACATCTGTTTCCATTACAATGTCTTACAGAATATCCACGGCACACGGTGGCGACACAAAGGAATGACAATTGCACCAACCAGTGCGTGTATTAATTGGATAATAGAGTGTTTTGCCACTCTACAATTGGCCTCCTCTGCATACAGAGTTCGACAACGCTGAGCGTGTATGTGTGTGCGCGCACGTGCTTTCCTATTGTTTGCATGTGTGCGCGTGCTGGTGTGTCACTCCAACGGTAGCTATAGCGTCATTTCTCAGGCAGGTGGGAACTCACTCAGTCATGCTCGCATATCAGTGGGCCTAGTCCCAAGCGGCATCCTATTCCCTTCTCAATGCACTACATTTGACCGCAAAACACAAGGCTCCAGTATACAGGGACGCACTATAAAGGGAATAGGGCTTCCTTTGTGATGCACACAGAGGCTGTAGCTGCTATTCTCAGCATGGTGCTATTTGCTCTGCTATAAAAGGAGGGGGAAATTGCTCAGCGGAGTCCTATTTGGGAAATCGTTGGAGGGTATTTGTGTTGCTGATTGTTTGCTACTCAACAAACACTTAGATGTTTTCCTCTAAATTGTGTTATTTCTTTCTGTGCGATTCCGTGAGCGGCGGCGCTGAGTGTGCTGTGGAACTGCGAATACGTTTCGAATTAGCCACCCATCTTTGGAATGTGCCAATAATAGTTGAATCTGCACTGTTTGAGACTTGTTGATGGTAGCAACAATGCACATTGATTGTGGACAAAAACGACTTGAAGTGCCCGGATGCTAAAATGTCTGCATTGACAACAGCTGAGAGATGTTTCAAACAGAAAATACTATCAGATCCCAAAGCATTTCCATATTTTTCCACCTGCACCCAGTATACAGACTGAGCTGTATATTTGATACAACAGAACTGTATGTGTTTTTGTTGTCCTTCTGGTCTCCAACCTTCTGGTCTATCCTCTTGGTCTTCTCAGGAGATCCTGGGGGAGTCTTTGGGCAGTGATAGCAGTCCGTCCCAGGACCCCCGCTCCACCCTGTCTCCTCACACCAGCAGCCTGCTAAGTCAGCTGGAGACCAGGATCAAGG